>QNGE01002505.1:98813-112250 GCA_008508345.1 Paragonimus westermani | reverse complement strand
GAAAAGAAGATGAATGACATTACTCTAAGTAGTCTGCAAAACAGACAGTTGGTGTTTGCGGTCGTCCGCAACGTGTTCGTGGTGGAGAGAGATAGAAGATTTGCACGTCCTCTGCGTAAGTAGTGGTGTCTGAAAGTGGTTGTGGGGGTGTTGGATGGATTGGGTCGGAAGACCTGGATGGAAGAAAGCGGTAGTCACAACTGGGAGGAAGAGGCGGCAGGTCCGTGAGGTTCACATAGTCCACTTTTAAGCGGTCAACGCTTACTGAACCGCGAGTGCCGTTACAGTTGATGATGAAATACTTATCTTTGCGTTCGAGCGTTCTAAACGGGCCGTCATAAGCTGGCTGATAAGACTTCTTTTGTGCGTCAGCTTTGTCAAACACGGAGGGGCAAATGCGCATGTTTTCGTTCCAGACAGGTGACGTATGACGTTGGGTCTATCTCGCCAGTGGTTTTAGCATCCGTAAACATTTCACGGGGTAGGTCTAAAGTACTGCCATGGACGAGTTCAGCCGAGGTGCAGCCGACTTCTTCTTTGACGGTGTAACGGATGCCAGGCAGAACGAGTGGTAGATTTTCTGACCAGTTTGAGCCAAATGTCGTAGCAAGGATAGCAGCTTTAAGTTGACGATGGAAACGTTCCGTTAGGCCGTTTGATGCTGAGTGATAGACGGTTGTTTGAAGTGTTTGCAGCCGAGTAAGTGTTGCAGGTCGCGAAACAGCGTGGATGTGAACTGGAAAACGCGGTCAGTAGTGATGGAGGATACCCAGGTTTCCAAAAATGTCCGTGCGATATCCTCGGCTGAGATGTCTCTTATCGGCGTTACTTGGGGCCAACGTGTGAAACGATCGATGCAAGTCAACAAATGAGTGAAGCCGTTCGGTGGTGGAAGTGGGCCTACTACA
This sequence comes from Paragonimus westermani, assembly GCA_008508345.1. Taxonomy (NCBI): domain Eukaryota; kingdom Metazoa; phylum Platyhelminthes; class Trematoda; order Plagiorchiida; family Troglotrematidae; genus Paragonimus; species Paragonimus westermani. Next base: position 111,342 of record QNGE01002505.1, on the reverse strand, counting down.
TCAATGTGAATGTGTTTGAAACGGGCGTCAGGTACACTGGAAGCTCCAGGTGTGGTGAGGGTGTGGCGGTGTACCTTACTTCGCTGGCAAGATAAACGATGCTTGGCCCATTCACGTATATCTTCGCGCGTGGTTGGCCAGACAAAACGATCGGTGGTTAGCTTGACGTTGGACCGGATGCTCGGATGGAAGATAGAGTGGAAGTGGCTAAAAATATTTCGCCAGTAATTAGAGGGGACATAAGGTCGAGGTTTACCGGTCGAGATGTCACAGTATATTTTGGAATCGCAGTGGAGGAGCGGTAACTTAACGAATTTCAGAGATTTATGAGAGCGTAGTTTATTGAATTCCTCGTTGTTTTGTCGTGTCGCCGATATGGCTTCTAAATCGATGGGAGTTGTTGATAAGTGATGAAAGTGTGCGCGAGATAAAGCATCTGCGACCGAGTTGTTAGGACCATCTATGTGGCGAATGTCTGTCGTGAACTGGGAATGAAAGTTTCAGTGACGGGTGAGTATCTGTCTGAAGAAATGTTAAAAGCGTGTGTTAGTGGCTTGTGGTCCGTGAGAATGGTAAATTTACGTCCCTCCAACACATGTCGGAAATGCTTGACGGCAAGGTACATAGCTAGCAATTCTCTACCAAAGATGCTGCACCTCGTTTGGGCAGGTTGTAGCCTTCGGGAGAAAAAGAATAGCGGTCGGATTTCATCGCCGAAGATTTGCTGCAAGACCGCATCGACAGCAGAATGAGAGGCGTTAAACTTCAGAACTAGCTGTGCATGTTCGTCAGTACTCAAATAGCCGAGGGATGTGGCGTTATCTACAGCCTGCTTGACAGAATTAGAAGCGGTGGTGACTTTCGAAGTGAAGACGAACATTTTGATTTGAGCATGTCAGAGAAATTGGGAATAAAGCGACAACAGTAATTGATAACCCACAAAAATTGACAGAGGCTTTTTATAGATTGAGGCAACGTATAATCCGAAATGGCGTTGGTTTTCTCCGGTAGCGGTCTGATGCCGTCTTTGTCGATGCAATGACCAAGAAAGTCAATGAAAAAGGCACCCAAGATGCACTTTACCGTGTTGATGGTGACGCCGTAGTGGTTCAAACCCTCAAAGGTAGACTTCAAGTAAGACAAATGCTCCCGCTCGTTGCTGCTGGCGACGAGCATGTCATCGATGTAGACGAACGAAGTCCAGTCCACGTAGGACTTGGTCGATGAAGCGTTGAAATGTTTGTGCGGCAGTCCTGAGGCCGAAGTGCATACGAACGAATTCATATAGGCCAAATGGAGTTGTGATCGCTGTCTTGACGATCTCCTCAGAGGCTACAGGAATCTGGTGATATGTCTTGATCAAATCTATTTTGGAAAATATCGTTTTTCCAGATAAGCCAATGGAGAAATCATGGATATGCGGAATGGGATGGCGATCCGGTACAGTTGCGTTGTTCAGCGCTCGCTAGTTGCCGCATGGTCTCCAATCTCCTGCCGTCTTCTTGGGACCGTGTGTAAAGTTGATGACCGCGGACTGTTTGAAGGACGAATGATTCCGCGCCGCAGCATTTCTGCGAATTCCTCTTTGGCGATCTTCGGTTTCTCTGCAGGCAGCCGGCGTGGATGCGCGATTCTTGGTGGTTCTTTGGTGATGATGTGATGGAAAATATCATGTTTCGACGCCGTGGTATTGGTTGTTGGTTGGTAGACTCCGGAAAATTGTTTCAGCAGCACCGAATACTGGTTGACCGCTGGTAAAGCCATTCGAAGTCCGATCGAATTGACGGTTTAGGCTTTACCTTGAGCGCACAACGTAGTGGTGCTATCTATCAGTTTCCGGCGGCTGAGGTCAACAGTCAAACCGTACTTTGTGAGAAACTCAACGTCGATGATTGCGCGTCGATCGTCGGCAATGTTAAATATCCAAGGGGATCTTCGACGCAGTCCTAGGTCGACCGTCAACAGGTGGTGACCACAGGTCGCGATTTTAGAGTTGTTAGCCGCCTGTAGGATGTAATCCACGGGTTTGAGGTCGCGTTTGAATTTACCTGGAGGTAAAACGCTGATTTAGGCACCGGTGTTGATGAGAAAACGGAGTTCAGTGAAGTTGTCGTGGGCGTAGGAGAGGCGAATGTTGATTTGGCCAGCGACAGCCGTCACCATTGCTGACTGGTCAGGTCGTTTCCCTGATTCTCATTTCCCTTAGGAATTGGGCCGGCATATGCACATATCTGGGTGCATTTGCGGGCACTGTCATCGAACCATCTATGGTAGTAACGGACTCTAGAGACTTAGAATTTAGAAGTGGGAGGTCGCGAGCGAGATCGAGATCGGATGCGCGAGAAGTTGCCACCCTTCGTAGGGCGTCCAGCTAAGTAATTCACAGTAAGTATCAGATGAGACACCTGGCGTTGGAGGTTATCGAGGGTATCCTGTTGTGGGTCAAGGCGAGGGGAATGTCAAATACATGGCTGATGGAACGTTCAAAGAAACATCCATGGACCTTGTCTACCGTTTCTGCTAACTTTGCTAGTGACGTGTCAGGGTCTTGTACGCACAAAATAACGGAGGTATTAAGCGGGAGGCATTTCGTCCATAGTTGCTTGAGGATGGAATCGTCTATGTAGTTATCGCCGACCAGAGATCTCATCTGACGGAGTAACTGACAGGGGGTGCGATCACCCAACTTGACACAAGAAAGCAACTATTGCAGCTTGGCTATGTCCGAAGCCGTGGTAGGCTTTAAAATAGCAGCCTTCTGCTTATCATATAGAAAATCGTCTGGCATGGGGTCGGATAAATCAATTATCTCGGAGGCGATGTCAATATGCAACTGTGCAACGACGTAAGAGAACATGGTGTCCTCGGAAGTAATCTCACGGAATCGAAAAAATGCTTCTACATCAATGAACCAAACGCGGGGATTGGAAATGCCAAAAGCAGGTAATCTGAAATTAATAGCGTTTCCGGAGGATAAACTAGCGTGGCAATCAGAAATCGTTGCAAAACACCGGAAGTTCTGACCTTAGCGATAATGGAACCGAAAAAAGTATATATGTACAATGGACAAATGAAAAAAAGTCGGGCTCACCAATTTATGTAGTGGATCTAAAAGCTACCTACAGTTCAGGTGTGAACACAAAATTGAAAAAGTGATAAAAAACGAAAACAACTGATTCACAGTAGTTCGTGAAGGTGCGTCGTTTAGAGTTCCACCACACGGAATGAAGTATCCAGTCGATCTGTCGTGTAGTTCCACGTAACTTTGGAAGTCACAACGGAGGTAATTCCGGTGGCCGATGAATTTGAAAATGCGCTGAAATAAATGCGGATTCCGTTAGCCGTTAACTCTCCCAAAATCCGTACATACGTGACAGCGAACGCAAAGAGAGAACACAGGGTTCGCAACCTTGGAAGTGCGTATTTTGTTGCTTGAATCAACTCACATGATTTAAACGAGTGTACATGTGAATTTGAAGAAGGTAAAAACATGTGAGGAACGATGAGTACTGTGTTGTACAAAATGCTGTNTAAATGCGGATTCCGTTAGCCGTTAACTCTCCCAAAATCCGTACATACGTGACAGCGAACGCAAAGAGAGAACACAGGGTTCGCAACCTTGGAAGTGCGTATTTTGTTGCTTGAATCAACTCACATGATTTAAACGAGTGTACATGTGAATTTGAAGAAGGTAAAAACATGTGAGGAACGATGAGTACTGTGTTGTACAAAATGCTGTTCAAAACGTTACAAGGCTGGGGGACCAATACATCCGTATCTAATCAGTTTGTTTGTTTTGATTCCCGGCGGTTTTCTGTTGACCTGAAAGACTCATTGAAATCAGGGTGTAGCATCGCTCGTGTGGGTTATAAAGAGTATCAAAAACAGTAAAATAATAACCTAGCAGAACAGAATACTAGTCTAGCGGTTTATTTGGTAGGTAAAAATTCAATAACATTTTGGGCGGTCTTTAGAAGAGCAGCTAACAATCTCTAGTGGAAGGTCGTTTCGGTATTTGATAACTCTGTAAGAGAAGAACTGTTGTCTTATGAAGGTCCGTGGTCGAAGCTCATAGAGCTTCTTGTCGTGACGTCTTTGACTGTTATCACTTACTAGGGTGAAGAGTTGTTGCATGAATCTTGTGCTAAAGAGAAAGTGTGCAGGATTTAATTCGCCGCGAAGTCTTCGAAACTCAACTGGATAAACATCAAAAATTTCAATGCGAGATTCGTAGGAGAGGTGACGTAAGGCAGTGACCATTTTGTTGGCTACCCGCTGGACACATTCAACGGCGAGTATGTCCTTCTTCAAACCGGTGTAAACGACTTGATTGGCATATTCGAGCAGTGATCTTATGTAGACTCCGTAAAGCGTGTGGAAGGCCTGCTCGTCGATCCGGGGAAAGGTTCTTTTGGTCATCCCAAGAGCTGTAAAAACATCTTCCGGCGGCCAGCTGGTGGTGATAAGAGAAGGATAAACCAGACGACAGCCAACTCCTTGAGTCCCTTTTGAGGTCAGCTTTCGCGATATCTATTTTACCTTGTGCACCGTGTATCACGAACATGTTCCCCGAGTCTCCTCCGAGTGACATGTGCGCACACTTGCTGTCGTTTAATGGAAGGCTCCAATCATCTGACTAACACTTAATACGGTTGAGGTCAATCAGCAGTGCATTGGGGTCACATGCATTTCAGATTTTTAAGTCATCGGCATAAAGGAGGGCGTTGCTTGAGATCAGCCCGGGTGGATCATTGATGTAGATCAGGAACAACAATGGACCAAGTGCCGATCCTTGAGGGACTCCCACAGAGACTGGGGATGGAGATGAAAAGCTCGAACCAGTTTTTGCACTGCAAATCGTGTTAACAAGAAAGGAAGTATTCCAGCGGAGAACCTCTCCTTAGATCCCCTAAGCTTCCAGTTTGTGCACCAGATGACCATGTGGGACACGGTTGAAAGCTTTGGTAATGTCGAAGAAGATAACATCCGAGATGTGACCTTCGTCTTTGGTCTCCGTTGGGTTATCCATTAGAATTAACATATTGGTTATGCGTGCCTGATTGGGAAGAAAGTCATGCTAAGTCGAAGAATAAAGGTTACCTGAGAAATGCTTAAAGATGGTGCGTTTCAACAGTCGCTCCATTATTTGGCACGAGATGCTGGTAAGACCGGTCGGTCGAAAACTCGCAGGAGAGTGACGATCGTCTGTTTTAAATATAGGGTGACAGTGACCTCTTTCCACGCCGTCGGAAGAGTGCCTGTCCGAAGTGTCTGTTTAAACATATTAAAGAGGGGCACCGCCACACCGAGGGCCGCTTATTTGAGGATCCGGGGATGGATCGCGTCTGGACCCATAGCACTATAAGGATTGATCGTAAGCAAGAGGTCCTGAACGTCGAACACAGAGAAGTCAGCTGTCAGGAGAGGGTATTGGAAGTGTCTCCGCGGGAGAATTGGATGCCTGTTTGACAGATCTATATTGTAGACTGCTGAGTAGCATTCTATGAACACTTCGGCGACCACTTGGGGGTTAGAGGAGATTTCCCCTCGGGAAGCCGCAGAGAAAGCGCTGAGGGCTTCGGTTTTCTCTGGCAACGTATATATTAGGAAGCAAAATTCTTATTCTCGCGAGCTACCTGTAGGATTTCTGAGTGTATCTGATGGGTGTGTTGCCGTGTTTCCCGCTTGCACCTGTTTAGTGTAGAGCTAAGGGCCCTTAGATCCTCTGTTCTACCTGTTAACTTCTGCCTAGAGAATAGACAAGAATGTATTTCAAGAAGACGACGTATGTTCCGCGGAAGTGGTGCACGGGAGGAAAACTTCCATAGTTTTCGAGGAACAAATGCCTCATCGGCTTCGTGAAAGGCAGCTTTAAAGGAAAGGTAGTTCAAGTTTACCGAGTCAGATATAAGGCTGTGTGCCTAAAAAAATCCTAAGTGCGTTGAAATCTGCTTTGTGGAAGTTTCGGAATGAAGTCTTTGTTACAGCGTTTTGGAGCCAGTAACAGATAAAGTCAAAGGTTAGTAGCATGTGGTCACTATGTCCAAACGGTGGTTCCATCACCACCCTATCTATCAGATGAGCCTCGTTCGTAATGACCAAATCAAACAAGGAGGGCGTCTGTCCTGTACGGTGCCTTGGAGGTAGATCGACATGCTGTGTCCGGGGTTTCTCATGGATCAACATTGTCAAGGGTTGTACAAACCCGCAGCCACAGTCCTCATGAGAAGCCGCCATAGAGTTGAGTTTGGGTGCGTTGAAGTCACCCATAATGAAAAGATGGGAGAAACGCTGGGTAGACGTGAGTCTGTCTAAGGTAGCAAGAATAGCCTCGTCGTCGGATGCACTGCATGACGTCAAACGGCACATAACACCGGTAAGAAGCGTGTCACGTCTGCAAAGTTGGAGTTTGATCCAGAGCGTGTCACATTTCTCTGGGAAGGTAAATTCCCCTACGACAGCTATCACTGGGAGCTTCTAGCTCAGGAAAACGGCGCAGCCTCCCATGCGTCCACGGGAGGAGTCCGTCCGGTACAAAGAGCAATCAGGGACATGCACTTAAATATCACCGATATTCGCGATGAAGCAAGAATGTGAGGGTTAGTGTCGTGGATCAGCTGTCTGGTTTCTGACATTCTGTTCAGAAGGCTCAGACAGTCGGTGTACACGCACTTGGGGGCTACTTCCTCGTTTGGCTGGGTGCAGAAAGAGACAGAAATGCACGAGTAAGAGCTTGAGAAAGCAGCCCCAGTAGCGGAGGTTTTTGCGTAACTGGTGGTATAGTTTCGTGGGCTCTCTCAGGGGATGGTGGCCGTTTCACTACAGATTGAGCATATGTGAGCGTCCCCGTGGGACGATTCGTCCGCCTCTGTTGGTCCGAGGTCAATAACCTTCGGACCGCTCTTGCTTTCAAAGCTTCTGGAGGGTAATTTGCAGTTCTGCAGCCTCAAAATTCTGGATGGGGTTGTAGATTAGAAGACACTATGGGACGAAATGACCCCGAACTAGCCGAGGAGAGAACCACCGAAATGAGCAAGTTTGGGCCATTTTGGATGCAAAGGGGGGATCTCAGCAAACTCACTGGGCTATAAAGCTTAGGAATAAAATGTCTCAACGAAAGTTTTTTTGGCGAGATAATTGGGGGTCTAGAAGAGTGATGGTTCTTAACACCTTTGGGATCTGTTCTCTCGGCCCCTTGCATCTTCACAGGCACTTGAACTTCCACGGGGTTGGGGGCAGTAGCCTCTGATGTGGGCTCTCGGGGTGGTCCATTTGAGAATACTGGTCCCCTCTTGGGAGGAGGGATAAAGACTTTCAAGCAAACCTGAAGTTTGGGGTGGTCCTTGACGCATGACCTTGTTCTAGCACGCTGAGTGCGCTTCTGCCGCTCCTGCAGTGGGCGATCTGGCGAGATTTTCTTAAGGTTAGCGTGCGTTCTTTTTAGTTTAGCTGCTTCATCCAGTACTTCCTCTGTGCCAATGTTTGCGGGTAATGTCACAAGAAGTCCCAGTGTCTTCTTGGTAGCTTTGGAGCAAAGTCTGCTAGCAGAAATTATATTTTTAGTTGGGTCGCGTGGTGTTCATACAAAGAACTAAAAAGAAACGGATTAGCCCAAGCCGCCTACTAGTCACTGGGAGGCGTATTTTCCAGCCATTCATCACATGGTGTTTAGAACGCNTAAGGCTGTCCGCCCTCACCATTTTTTAAAATTTCGTCATAGACGAAATAATGGAGGATTTTATGCGGTACTCACAAGATGTCGGCGTGGACTTCCTACCTGGTGAAAGACTGACTGATCTTGATTATGCTGACGACAAGGTGTTGCTGTTTGATAACTTTCAAGCAGCACAAGCAATGCTAGACGCTATTTCGCGTTCTGCTATATACTTCGGAATGCGCGTTGCAGCCTCAAAATGCAAAGTGCTTCTGTAAGATTGCTGTGATCAAGTAGATTTGATGCTAGATAATGTAGTCATGGCGGTTGTTGACTGGTTTGTATACCTGGGAAACTGCATCGGCGGCGGTGGCGGAGATGTAGGGAATGAAACAGAAGCGCGTATCTCTAAGGCTAGGGCGGTATTCGCTAGTTTGAGGCATCTCTGGCGACAGAGGGGTATTTCTCTGAAGTCTAAAGGTCGCGTATATTGACAACGGTGAGGACTGTATTACTTTACGGCGGCGAAAACTGGCCGCTCAGGGCAGAAGACGTGAACCGTCTTCAAGTATTTGACCACCGATGTCTGCGTTCAGTCGCTCGTATTGGGTGGCATCAGCGTGTAGGTAACGATCAACCACCTCGTTAAGCATGATCCGCATGTCCCCGGACAGAGGCTGAGTAGGACAGTGTCAGCCGCATACTGTACTTTGGTCAACCTAGTACCAAGCTCATCAAAGTGCACCTTCCAGAATGCCAGTCACGTCAAAGTTGAGCGGAAAGAGAGAAATTGGACGACCCTGGCGAGGTGCGTTGGAAGTGATGAAGATCAGAGACAACTGTTCACCAACTTTCACTCTGCTTGCAGAGTAAACATGCCGTTGTCTTAACAGACTCACGTATCCTTCCGGAAGAAGGCAGTTCCAGAGAAAGTTACAATCAAACGAATCAAAAGCAAGATCTAGTGCCAAAAAGATCCGACCACCAACTGCTTGTAAGAGTCTCGATGCTTCAAAAACCATTACAGGGTAGACATGTAGCAACTGCGCCATCGATCGGACAGGAATCCTGCCCGTCTTCCCAGCATTTAACATTCTTTGGGTTTAGTGAGAGGACATGATTTAAGACTGATGAATAGTTTGTACGCGATAGACACGGGTGTTTCTGTGATTGTCACAGCCTCTTCGCTCCTTTTTTGAGAACGAGATAGTGAGCACCTACTACGAAGTACCTCTTCAGTTTTCCGAACTGTCTCTGAAGAAGCTTTGTCAGCTCTGATATCAGTCTCACTCTATCATCCTCTAAAAGAAAAGGAAACTGCAGGTCTGGTGCAGTAGGCTTGTGTTTCAATAAGCTAATTCGTAAGGCCGCTTAAGCTTCCAACGAAGGGTCGCTTGGAACCCTGTAACTTACTATGCGGATCCTGTCGTCCATATGGTCCGGTTGGGGCCGGCTGAACTGTCCCCAAAAATATTCAACCCAACTGTGGGGACGACTGACCAGTGATAAGAGGGCCATCTTTTCACATATGACCTGGCTTTCACCGACTGAACCATCAGCACAAAAACAAACGAGGGAGAACAGCATTATGCAATTCTTAGGTAAAAAGACCCATTTCATCGATTTCCACAGTTCGACCAAGTGGTACCCACGATCTTTACGTAAGCCTTCAGTCGGACTTAAGTTCCGGACGGTTAATATATGTAGACTTGGGTGGAACCAATCAACGCTTGTTCACAATGTTTATCTAAGTAACAGGAATTATATCCTGTCGCAAATGCGTAACTTCTTCAGAACATACCACTTTAGGGCAAACTTCCGCAATTCACTAGTGCTTTTCGGTCAGGGTGTTTCACACTCACTTCACTCCAATGCCACTAAATTAGGTTGATTCTAGAAGTGTGCGACCTCCGGACAAATGGTAACAAATCGAGCACGTACAACAGCATGATCAGAGTGCACGTGGTTGCCCAAAAATGCACAACAGTCTTTAACAGTGACACGCCACCTGTTACTATCATATGATCGTGTTGTGTCTATAAATGAAATTCACGGGCGGCCTACATGACATGATGTTCCCTTCTGTGTTGAATGTGGTGCTCAAAATACAAAGAACGCGAGGTGCACAAATTGCGGTAGTCTTTCACCATCGTCAATGTGACCTTTCTGATGGTCTACAGCTTTAGGCAGTCGTAACTAAGGGGGGCATAGGGAAGCTGGTCTCTTTTCTGAGTTCACCCGACTTTGAACCGAATATGACAATGGCTAGTAGTGTTGTTACCACTAAAGCGATTCCGGGTCAATGTTGCGCCGGCTGCTTTGAGGTAATATATCAGTTTTATTCGAAAATAGCTTGGAAATGAAGTAGTTACTTTTTTCGAGAAGGCAGGTTACTGCTTTGAACTGCAGCAACATTCAAGGTTCTCGGGCTGAGCCTTAATAAATTAAATTATCAGCGTTGAGCCTGGTCTGCTTCATCTTGGATCTCGTATCCCACCATCATTCAAATGATTCACTTCCTCGTGGTTCGTAACAGCGTACTGAGGGTATCCATTCAAACCTGAGGTGCAACACAGCCGACTAGAGCAGTTATAATTTCTTCTAAGTGCGAGATGTGCCAGGCTATGAATGTTCAGCAGGACACTCAGTGGGTTTCCCATTGACAATCGGTTAAATATCCACAACTATTATTACAGACGAACATCCAGACATGTGGGGCATACTGGAAAAGGCGTAGTCACATTACGGATGAATCAGAAAGCAACCACGAAGGTTGAGGGCCTGAAGGTGCTACCGCCTACGGGGCGGCTTTCGGTGCTAGTCAACTCCTTTAATTCAGAAGCAACTGAAATGAAAATCATGTGCATTTCTGACCCCCCCCCAAGCAGACAGCATATCTAACGTCGCAGTCTGTACAGCATGGAGCTTCCTGTAGGCGGTTGTTCTAGCAACAACAGAAAACGCATTCAAGACGACCGGGCCACTTCTGTACAGCCATTGGCGGATGGTTACTGATAAGCGCGTGTATTTTCACAGGGGTCCTACATTACTACCCTCAAGTCCTAGTGTCGTTTTCTACACGTTCTTCACTTTAACGACTTTAGTATTGTACAGTTCAATGGTGTTCCCTGAGGTGACTGTTAGATGTTCCATCAATGCGTTCAACACACTCAAACCAGTTCAGAAATCAGATAGGAACGAACGGGTTGCAAACTGACTGCTGTGCTGAGGGCGTCAATACTGCGGGACTGATAACCGAGTGTTTTACTTAGCACTGCTGGTCGTGTGACTGTTCGCTTCGAGGTATGGCACAATCAAAAGCTGTTGCACAGAAAATTCGCTACACATCCATCGCGCAGTCGATCCTCCGAAATCGGCTCAATTTAGCCAAGCCCAAAGAAGGGGATGAGTGCTTACCAGAAGTCAGGTCGTCACTTAATCTCGAATTGCATCAACTAAAACTTTGACTATGTGGTAAAATAATTCTTATACACCTCTTCTACAGCACATGTGCAGCTGATAGCAGTTAACGAGGCAATGACTAGAAGCTTTACAGGCTTCTTTCTTGGACCATTAGACAGCGATTATCTCCCTGCATTATCAGTGATCGCTGGGATAACCTCCCGTTTGTGGTTATTAATTACTCGTTTAGGGGTCGTTTTAAGGCGACGCTAGGTTTCCATCTACGTTGTGTTGTTGGACACAAAACCCTACACTACACATGATACTTGTTTTAGTCCGGAGAGGGGCGATACGTCGTTCTCATTAATTGTCTCCCAGGTCAGCAGACGTCCGCTTAATGTTGAAACAGAGAAAACTAATGAATCTGGATGGCTTGCACCTCCAGCCTCGAACCCGTTTTAGTGTATGTCGGCGCTAAGACGGCCAGGTCACTACACCGAAATGAACGCGCGGCCCATAGTACCATGGCCTCAAAACTCAACATGACCGGCCAATAAGGTTACCGCGTGAACGATGAAAGCGCGTACAAACAGGCAAAGTGGAACCGGCTAGCGGTCAGACGAAAGTAGGATATACCACTTTAGTAAACAGCCAAAGACACGTACGTGGGTGGGTGTTTTGGCCGACAATAACAGGCTGCTTTTTAAAAAGTCGTCCTATGAACGACCGATGAAGAACATGTGACATTCTCAAAGGGTCTCAAGCTACGACACGACCTATAAAAAATGTTTATAAGATACTTTTCACGCACACATCGCAGAATGGCAAGTCACTAGGCTGTAGAGACAATGATCATCATGGATAAAAAGGGTTACGCAGAACTGACTAACCTTCTCCTAAGAGTTTTGGAAAGGTCACAATAAGGCCTTCAATTCTGGCCTTCGTCATTTCAACAAATTGCCTTGATACCAAAGCTAAGAAGCACAATATCACCGTCAAAAAGACAAACCTTTTCCATCTTTCGTGCATACAGAAGCTGCCAGCAGAACCTTCGTATAGATAAAAGCTAATCGTACGCCAGTTACATACCATAGCAGAAAAAACTCCACCCAGTCGATTTTTTGAATTGACCGCTGAAAAGTGTCTGACGGCTTCATTTAGGGATTCAATGGTTCAGTAGGTGATGGACAGAAGTAGAGGACGAAGGCTTTCACTGGTTTTAATTTTTCGGACAGAAATTGTGTTAGTTGTATGTCATCAAAGGCTTCATTCCGAAACTTCCGAAACGCAGACTTCAACGCACTAAGGACGTTTGTAGCGACTATAATAAATGATATTTTGATAGTCGCATTCATTTGTACATTTTCTATGATTTTGATTTTGTACCTACTTTTGTTTAAGTCAAGCTACACAATTTGTAACATCCGTCCCGGGGCTAACACACAACTCGCTCCGTGCCTCGCTAGCTTGACG
>QNGE01002505.1:26644-96379 GCA_008508345.1 Paragonimus westermani | reverse complement strand
GCACGCACGTCTTTCTGCTCTTCTACCTGTGGCGTAATTGCTTGACGATACTACACGGATCTCATCCATTTTTAGCTCCATGTACTCCGAACATCGTCGCAGCACCGACCGCGTATCAGCCGCCCACGGTAATCTCGGAATATCCTCGCTTCCCGGATACTGGTAATTTGGAATATTGTGGTTGTCCTCATGAACCCTTTCTGTGAATCAAGCTCTTTATTCCTATAACTTGCTGAAACTTCCGTGACTGCCCTTTTGCACTCGTTCATTTTTTGTGTCACTGCACTCAGTGAAATACACCTGCATTCACTTAGGGTAGTCTGAGACTGTTTGTGACCACTACACTTGTATTGTACACATGGGTCCATGTGTTGACGAATATACACAATTACTAGGCCTGAGGTAATTGACAAACAAACATACGCACGCGACCATGTGTATTAAAGCACTTGAGGCCTAGAATAGGTGGTTGGAGGAACTACCCAGGAGACTCTTGAGTGCGGCCACCGTCCGTAATTAGATCATCTTCCGACCTCCCCAAAGTCTTAAAAACCCCGTTAGGTGGGAGGTACTTCACTACTACCACCTTAGCCGTTCAAATTACTTTGTGAACACAACTCTACTACAAACCACTGACGTCAGCGTTAGTGCGTTGGTGTGGGCACCGCAAGTTTACTCACGGCTGTATGATGACTCCACGTCATCTTTAACACTATGTTACATTTTACAAAACGATAGTGTTTTGACCATAGAGAAGGCCGCTTGTCTTCGCGGGCAACTCGAAATATGGCTCAAATTTTCTTTCTATTATTGTCTACGTATAACTCTGCCCTATTCGTGCTCTGTGCATCAAAAAATTGCGAACCATTATCATTACCCGTTACCGAAAAACACACTAGTTCTTGGCGTATTGAATTATCTGGGTATCAGCGATTCAGCGATTTGTACACGGGTTCGAGGCTGGGGGCCCAATCTACCCGGATCCAGTCAGTTTGTTCGTTTCGATGTCCGGCGGTTTTCTGTTGACCTGAAAGGCAGTCATTGAAAACGGGGTGTAGCACCGCTCTTGGGGGTTACAGAAAGTACCAAGAACAGAGTAAAATAATAATCTAGCAAAACAGGATAAATTATTAATTTAACGGTTTATTAAGTAGGTGGGAATCCAATAACACTTTGAGACGGTCTTTAGAAGAGCAGCTAACAATCTCTAGTGGTAGGTCGTTCCAGTAGTTGATAACCCTATAAGAGAAGAACTGTTGTCTTAGGAAGGTCCGAGGTCGAAGCTTATAGAGCTTCTTGTCGTGGCCTCTTCGACTGTTATCACTTACTAGGGTAAAGAATTGTTGCACAAGTCCTGTGCTAAAGAGAAAATGTGTAAGAATTAAGTCGCCGCGGAGTCTACGAAACTCAAGTGGATAAAGATCGAGAATTTCAAGGCGAGACTCGTAGGATAGATGCCGCAAGCCAGTGACCATTTTGGTGGCCACTCGCTGGACACGTTCAATGGCGAGTATGTCCTTCTTCAAACCGGTGTAGACGACTTGATTGGCATACTCGAGCAATGGTCTTATGTAGACTCTGTAAAGCGTGTGAAAGGCGCGCTTGTCAATCCGGGGGAAGGTTCGTTTGATCATCCCGAGAGTCATGAGACCCCTTTTTGCGGCCAGCTGGTGATGATAAGAGAAGGACAACCCAGACGATAGCCAGATCCCTAGGTCTTTTTTGAGGTCTACTTTCGTGATACCTACTACACTTTGTGCACCATGTATCACGAATAGGTTCCCAGAGTCTCCTCCGAGTGACATGTGCGCACACTTACTGTCGTTTAGAGGGAGACTCCAATCCTCTGACCAGCACTTAATACGATCAAGGTCAATCTGCAATGCACTGGGGTCACAGGCGTTCCAGATTTTTAAGTCGTCGGCATAAAGGAGAGCGTTGCTAGAGATCAAATCGGGGAGATCATTGATGTAAATAAGAAACAACAATGGACCAAGTACCGATCCTTGAGGGACCCCCACAGAGACTGGGGATGGGGACGAAAGGCCTGAACCGGTTTTTACTCTGAAAGTCCTGTTACCAAGAAAGGAGGTTATCCAGCGGAGAACTTCTCCTTGAATCCCATAGGCTTCTAGTTTGTGCAGCAGAGGACCGTGTGGGACACGGTCGAAGGCTTTGGCAAAGTCGAAGAAGATAGCGTCCGAGATATGACCATTGTCTTTGGCCTCTGTTAGGCTATCCATGAAGATTAACATATTAGTTATGCATGACCGCTCAGGAAGAAAGCCATGCTGGGTCGAAGAGAAGAGGTTATTTGAGAAGAAATGCTTAAAGATAGTGCGTTTTAACAGTCGCTCCATTATCTTGCATGGGATGCTGGTAAGGCTGATCGGTCGATAACTAGCAGGAGAATGACGATCGCCTGTTTTAAATATAGGTGAGACATTGGCCTCTTTCCATGCCTCCGGAAGAGTGCCTGTCCGAAGTGTCTGTTTAAACAGATCGAAGAGAGGCATCGCCAAACTGACGGCCGCTTCTTTGAGGATCCGGGGATGGATCTTGTCTGGTCCCATGGCACTATAAGGATTGATCTTAAGCAAGAGGTCCTGAACGTCAGACACAGAAAAGTCAGCTGTCAGGATGGGTTGTTGGAAGTGCCTCTGCGGGAGAATTGGATGCCAGTTTGGCAGATCCACATTGTAGACTGATGAGTAGTATTCCCTGAACATCTCGGCAACCACTTGGGGGTTGGAGGAGGTTTCCCCGTCGGGAAGCCGCAGAGAAAGCGCTGAGGGCTTAGTTTTTCTCTGGCGTCGTATATACTTGAAAAGAAAATTCTTATTCTCGTGAGCTATTTGTAGGATTTTCGACTGTACGTGTTGGGTGTGTTGCCGGATTTCCCGCTTGCACCTGTTTCGTACAGAGCGAAAGGCCTCTAGATCCTCTGGCCTATCCGTTAGCTTCTGTTTAGAGAATAGACGAGAACGTACTTCAAGAAGGCGGCGTATGTTCCGCGGAAGCGGTGCACGAGAGGAGAACTTCAATAGTTTTCGAGGAACAAATGCCTTATCGGCTTCGTGAATGGCAGCTTTAAAGGAAAGGTAGTTCAAGTTCACTGAGTCGGATGTGAGGCTGAGTGTGCTTAAGAACGTCCTTAGTGCGTTAAAGTCTGCGTTTTGGAAGTTTCGGAATGAAGTCTTTGTTACAGCGTTTTGGAGCCAATAACAGATAAAGTCAAAGTTTAGTGGCATATGGTCACTATGCCCTAGCGGCGGTTTGGTGACCAATCTATCTACCAGGTGAGCCTCGTTCGTTATGACCAGATCGAGGAAGGAGGGCATCTGTCCTGGACAGTGCCTTGTAGGTAGATCGACATGCTGTGTCCAGGCTTTCTCATGGATCAACATTGCAACATTGCATTGGGTTACTTGATATATTTTCTGTCTTGCCTTAGTTGTTTTTATTACTAAAAGCTAACTGTTTCATATTGTCTTGCTTTTCCCTATCGACAATGCCCTGTGTTAGATTTAGCCGTACCGGTACTCAGCAGATAATCCCCAAGGCAGTGAGTGTTTGCGACCGGTTAAGCTGCAGAACGTCCGTACAAAAAGGCATGCAAACTACCAGTGCCCGGAATGTTACCGCTCCATATGCACTAACCTCAGCGAACGTCAGTACAAGCAGCTTTCCGCTTTATCGCAATTTATGTGCACGGGCTGCAGGTGTACCAACAGCCAAGGTGCCGCCTCGTCGCTGACCGGTCACGCACGCACTGCGAAAAGTGGGGCGATGCAGAAAACTTGTGGCTGCAACTTCGGGGCTCTTCTTAGCTTCATACCTCTTTTAATTTTTCGTGGGGAGTAAGGTGTAGGAGAACCAACGGTCTCTACTCGAAATGCGGTTGATACTGCGATATTTGATAGGGTAAATAGCGCTTGCCTTCCCTGGTGATGCAGCCACCGATACGCAAGTTGTCCTGCCAACTGCACATATTGGGAAGGCAGCAACAAAACTGAAACAGAGAACTCCCGGAGGAAGGAGAGATTTTCCATGGAGCCACTTCTCCACAACATCCTCACAGGCTGGCTTTAGTGACGTGGAAACTTATCTAGGTTCACCCCTTCTTGACTGTGACTCCGTGGACCAGAACCACCATGCGCTTCAACGCACAAGACAACATTCACTTGGTGATGGTTCCCATTTATTCACGAGGCAGAGGCTTACAGGAAACTCGGAGGACGTATGCGAGTTCCGCATCGTTTGAAAAATAGTTGTTAATGGGAGTCTGTGAACATACCAAACTTGTATAAGCAAAGGTTTTCCACAGAGCCATAGGAACCAAAACTTCTTGGTCAGGTATATGCGACGAATACAAAATCCCGAACCTTCAGGTCTTTCTTTGAGACTGCCACACTGGTCGAGTTATTTGGGGGGTACAACTTGGCAGGCTATAACATCTAACTGTCAAATTAGCATCCCATCCTACCGCTGCAAAACTTACGGCAACAGTTGGTTACCGCTGAGTTTTCTGTACTTGATGTTGGGGAACTTTTATTCACACAGTACAAAGGGTCGTGACAAAACCCACTGCAGTCTCCCGAGAATCGGATGCTAATCTGGCAGAACCTCTTCAAAAGCTGCTTAACCAGACATTCCAGGTTGACGTTCTCCCAAATGCATTGAAGGAGTGGACGGTCACATCCATATTTGACGTTGGCGAACGGCATTCTCCAACTAGCCTTCGGCCAACCACCCTTACTTGTATTCCGTGCAAGATAGTGGAGGGTCTGTTGGAAGGTGCCACCCTAAACTACCTTCTATGCAACCTTCTATACTCCCTTACCCAGCACGGCCTTCATCCTAACCGGTCATGCATAACAAATATGCTTATTTCTATGAATAATCTGACGGAAGCCAAAGGCAACGACCTCATCTCAGATATTACCTTCTCTGGCTTTGCCAAAGATTTTAACGTGCCCCACATAGCCCCGTGAACACAAACTAGAAACCTTTGATATATTCAAGGAGAGATAATTCACTGGATTATCTCTTTTCTTGATGGCGGAACTTTTAAAGTTGAAAGTGAACCACACTTTTTGATCCCCTTCCCAGTTCCTGTGGGAGTTTCTGAAGGGTCAGTGCAAAGTCCTCTGTTATTTCTGATTCACATCATTGACTTTCTGGTCAATGTTCCCAACAACGCTGTTATTTACTCCGACGACCTAAAAATCTGGAATGCTACTGACCCCAGTGCACCACAAACTAATCTTACCGTGACTAACGGCTAGTCGGACGATTGCAGTCTCAAAACAAATGATATCAAGTGTACTCACAGGTCATTCGATAAAGAGTCTGGCAACGTCTTCGCGTTTCACAGTGCGCCCAGCACAATGAATATCCCGAAAACCAACCTAAAGAGAGACCTGGGCAGCTGGTTGTCGTCTGACTTATCCTTTGCCTATCACTACGAGATGGCGATAAAGGGGGAATTTGCCGTCCTTAGGGCGACTAAGCGCATTTTCTCCTGCACAAACAAGAAAGCGCTTCGAAATCTTCACGGCGTATATATACGTCCGCTTCTCGAGTCTGCTAATCAGGTTGTGTTTACTGGCCCGAAGAAAGGCGTATTAGCTGTTGAGTGTGTCCGGCGCTTGGCTACTGAACTATTCACGAGACTAAGAAATGTCCATTACCAGTATCGACTTACGGTTCTTGATTTACATCCGCCCGGATTTCGACGACCCCGCGGTAATTTACTTCTTATTCACTGCTTTATATTAAGACTCTTTGAACGGCTCTTCACCGTAGCGACTGATGACGGTCGGCAAGCACACGATGGGAAGTTTTCTAGCTTCTTTCCCGCACTTCCTTTAAACAACTGTTATTTTCTTTCAGGTTTACTGATCTTTGAAACAGCCTACATTCTGGGGCTACTGGAAGCGCTTCTAAAGCTCGGTTTGAAGCAATGCTTGATATTCACTTAATTAAAAGTTCACTATGCATGCAATTTTACCCTGTTCTTGTTACTTACTGTGATCCCCGAGAGCGGTTCTACGACCTTTTTTCAGTGACGGTGCTTTAGTTCAACAGACGCCCGCTTGGCGCTAAGCAAGAATAACCGGCTGGATCCGGGAAACTGGGACTTCTTCCTCTCGAACCCGCGTATCAATCACGGAATCGCTGGGTCGCTAAATTTGTTCGAATTCCGTGAGTCAAATGGTGTTTCCGTGAGCATTCACCCTCTTTGGTGGCTGACGTGTGGTTCTGTCATGTACACCTACCTAATTCCTTTACTTGTTGCATTGGAGTCCTCTGGCTGTACGCTGAGTAAGTCACTAAACAAAGTTTGATCGCAGACTTAACGTATGTCCTTTACGATTTCTGGCTCACATTAACATTAGGCCGCGGAAACTTTTGGTTCACGAACCAAAGATCAAGGAACCAACTTAACGATATTGGCGAGGCTGTTTCATTTATTATATTTACTGCTTTCTGGTATTATCACACCTCATACACCCGATTTAATTCCTCGGGTTCGTGAATTTATATGCATCCATACGTAACAGGAAAGTTTGTTATCTTATTTTCAGTATTTTCCAACCGTTTGCCTTCACCTAAAACTTTGTGTGTACATTTTGCTCATGCATTGATTATATTCCAAACGACCCAGAATACTGGCTGGCGCTGCTCAGAGGACGACCCCCGTTAGCATGTACCACTGGCTGGGTTGCGAGTTTGAAACACTTGGGTACTACGATGCTCATCTCGCCCCTGCAACGCGTCAAATGGTTGAACCACTGTGTAGCAACCTTTGTGACACGCTGAAGGAAGCTGTCTTAGGGTGCGTCGGCTTATCGAGAGAAAGACGACTGAGGCAGAGCCTTCGCAACCATCAGCGAGGGGATCTTGCCATAGCCGAACCGGTTCGTCACTTCAGACAAACGAGGGGAAACCACAAGATCGATGGCGTACTCATGTGTCATCTCTGGCTACAGAGATTGCCTGTCTTTGTGCAGGCGATTAATTTTCTATTCACATAGACGGGTTTCATGGATGGGTTGGCAAGGTTCGGTGACTCAAGCACTGAGCACCTCCTCAACAAAATTCACGGATAGAAGCATACGCAGAAAAGTGTAAGCGTCTGCCTACCAGAAAAAGGAAAACTCTATCTGGAAGTTCAGGCTCACAAAGCTTTTCGATTTTGGTCCGCTTCCGCAGGATGTAGCCATAGTAGGTCGTGTTAAAGAACTGGATATTGCTAGTATCACCACAAATTCGGCACCGGGGCACGGAATGCACAAAACTGTGCACCTTATCAACTGCGTCGAAAAACATGACTTGCACCAAGTATTAGCGACGATTGTCTCTGACAACCTTACCCCTGGTCACCCACTCTTTATACACGACAGGAACCATAGGTTGCGTTCAGTATTAGATACCATCGTCCAAACCGGCGTCCTCATGGTGAAAGCCAATCACATGGAACAATCAGTGGCGTAAACTGAACCATGAGCAATCTGGAGGACGAACACCTGCCGGAGGTAATTAAAAGCGTTTATTCTGAGCGTTAAAGGTACATTCTACTTATTACCTTCAATTCTGTTTAGTGTAATATTGATTAGAATATACGTCTGCACCGTGAAGGACAGTTGGCGTTCTAAACACCATGTGATGAATGGCTGGAAAATACGCCTCCCAGTGACTAGTAGGCGGCTTGGGCTAATCCGTTTCTTTTTAGTTCTTTGTATGAACACCACGCGACCCAACTAAAAATATAATTTCTGCTAGCAGACTTTGCTCCAAAGCTACCAAGAAGACACTGGGACTTCTTGTGACATTACCCGCAAACATTGGCACAGAGGAAGTACTGGATGAAGCAGCTAAACTAAAAAGAACGCACGCTAACCTTAAGAAAATCTCGCCAGATCGCCCACTGCAGGAGCGGCAGAAGCGCACTCAGCGTGCTAGAACAAGGTCATGCGTCAAGGACCACCCCAAACTTCAGGTTTGCTTGAAAGTCTTTATCCCTCCTCCCAAGAGGGGACCAGTATTCTCAAATGGACCACCCCGAGAGCCCACATCAGAGGCTACTGCCCCCAACCCCGTGGAAGTTCAAGTGCCTGTGAAGATGCAAGGGGCCGAGAGAACAGATCCCAAAGGTGTTAAGAACCATCACTCTTCTAGACCCCCAATTATCTCGCCAAAAAAACTTTCGTTGAGACATTTTATTCCTAAGCTTTATAGCCCAGTGAGTTTGCTGAGATCCCCCCTTTGCATCCAAAATGGCCCAAACTTGCTCATTTCGGTGGTTCTCTCCTCGGCTAGTTCGGGGTCATTTCGTCCCATAGTGTCTTCTAATCTACAACCCCATCCAGAATTTTGAGGCTGCAGAACTGCAAATTACCCTCCAGAAGCTTTGAAAGCAAGAGCGGTCCGAAGGTTATTGACCTCGGACCAACAGAGGCGGACGAATCGTCCCACGGGGACGCTCACATATGCTCAATCTGTAGTGAAACGGCCACCATCCCCTGAGAGAGCCCACGAAACTATACCACCAGTTACGCAAAAACCTCCGCTACTGGGGCTGCTTTCTCAAGCTCTTACTCGTGCATTTCTGTCTCTTTCTGCACCCAGCCAAACGAGGAAGTAGCCCCCAAGTGCGTGTACACCGACTGTCTGAGCCTTCTGAACAGAATGTCAGAAACCAGACAGCTGATCCACGACACTAACCCTCACATTCTTGCTTCATCGCGAATATCGGTGATATTTAAGTGCATGTCCCTGATTGCTCTTTGTACCGGACGGACTCCTCCCGTGGACGCATGGGAGGCTGCGCCGTTTTCCTGAGCTAGAAGCTCCCAGTGATAGCTGTCGTAGGGGAATTTACCTTCCCAGAGAAATGTGACACGCTCTGGATCAAACTCCAACTTTGCAGACGTGACACGCTTCTTACCGGTGTTATGTGCCGTTTGACGTCATGCAGTGCATCCGACGACGAGGCTATTCTTGCTACCTTAGACAGACTCACGTCTACCCAGCGTTTCTCCCATCTTTTCATTATGGGTGACTTCAACGCACCCAAACTCAACTCTATGGCGGCTTCTCATGAGGACTGTGGCTGCGGGTTTGTACAACCCTTGACAATGTTGATCCATGAGAAACCCCGGACACAGCATGTCGATCTACCTCCAAGGCACCGTACAGGACAGACGCCCTCCTTGTTTGATTTGGTCATTACGAACGAGGCTCATCTGATAGATAGGGTGGTGATGGAACCACCGTTTGGACATAGTGACCACATGCTACTAACCTTTGACTTTATCTGTTACTGGCTCCAAAACGCTGTAACAAAGACTTCATTCCGAAACTTCCACAAAGCAGATTTCAACGCACTTAGGATTTTTTTAGGCACACAGCCTTATATCTGACTCGGTAAACTTGAACTACCTTTCCTTTAAAGCTGCCTTTCACGAAGCCGATGAGGCATTTGTTCCTCGAAAACTATGGAAGTTTTCCTCCCGTGCACCACTTCCGCGGAACATACGTCGTCTTCTTGAAATACATTCTTGTCTATTCTCTAGGCAGAAGTTAACAGGTAGAACAGAGGATCTAAGGGCCCTTAGCTCTACACTAAACAGGTGCAAGCGGGAAACACGGCAACACACCCATCAGATACACTCAGAAATCCTACAGGTAGCTCGCGAGAATAAGAATTTTGCTTCCTAATATATACGTTGCCAGAGAAAACCGAAGCCCTCAGCGCTTTCTCTGCGGCTTCCCGAGGGGAAATCTCCTCTAACCCCCAAGTGGTCGCCGAAGTGTTCATAGAATGCTACTCAGCAGTCTACAATATAGATCTGTCAAACAGGCATCCAATTCTCCCGCGGAGACACTTCCAATACCCTCTCCTGACAGCTGACTTCTCTGTGTTCGACGTTCAGGACCTCTTGCTTACGATCAATCCTTATAGTGCTATGGGTCCAGACGCGATCCATCCCCGGATCCTCAAATAAGCGGCCCTCGGTGTGGCGGTGCCCCTCTTTAATATGTTTAAACAGACACTTCGGACAGGCACTCTTCCGACGGCGTGGAAAGAGGTCACTGTCACCCTATATTTAAAACAGACGATCGTCACTCTCCTGCGAGTTTTCGACCGACCGGTCTTACCAGCATCTCGTGCCAAATAATGGAGCGACTGTTGAAACGCACCATCTTTAAGCATTTCTCAGGTAACCTTTATTCTTCGACTTAGCATGACTTTCTTCCCAATCAGGCACGCATAACCAATATGTTAATTCTAATGGATAACCCAACGGAGACCAAAGACGAAGGTCACATCTCGGATGTTATCTTCTTCGACATTACCAAAGCTTTCAACCGTGTCCCACATGGTCATCTGGTGCACAAACTGGAAGCTTAGGGGATCTAAGGAGAGGTTCTCCGCTGGAATACTTCCTTTCTTGTTAACACGATTTGCAGTGCAAAAACTGGTTCGAGCTTTTCATCTCCATCCCCAGTCTCTGTGGGAGTCCCTCAAGGATCGGCACTTGGTCCATTGTTGTTCCTGATCTACATCAATGATCCACCCGGGCTGATCTCAAGCAACGCCCTCCTTTATGCCGATGACTTAAAAATCTGAAATGCATGTGACCCCAATGCACTGCTGATTGACCTCAACCGTATTAAGTGTTAGTCAGATGATTGGAGCCTTCCATTAAACGACAGCAAGTGTGCGCACATGTCACTCGGAGGAGACTCGGGGAACATGTTCGTGATACACGGTGCACAAGGTAAAATAGATATCGCGAAAGCTGACCTCAAAAGGGACTCAAGGAGTTGGCTGTCGTCTGGTTTATCCTTCTCTTATCACCACCAGCTGGCCGCCGGAAGATGTTTTTACAGCTCTTGGGATGACCAAAAGAACCTTTCCCCGGATCGACGAGCAGGCCTTCCACACGCTTTACGGAGTCTACATAAGATCACTGCTCGAATATGCCAATCAAGTCGTTTACACCGGTTTGAAGAAGGACATACTCGCCGTTGAATGTGTCCAGCGGGTAGCCAACAAAATGGTCACTGCCTTACGTCACCTCTCCTACGAATCTCGCATTGAAATTTTTGATGTTTATCCAGTTGAGTTTCGAAGACTTCGCGGCGAATTAAATCCTGCACACTTTCTCTTTAGCACAAGATTCATGCAACAACTCTTCACCCTAGTAAGTGATAACAGTCAAAGACGTCACGACAAGAAGCTCTATGAGCTTCGACCACGGACCTTCATAAGACAACAGTTCTTCTCTTACAGAGTTATCAAATACCGAAACGACCTTCCACTAGAGATTGTTAGCTGCTCTTCTAAAGACCGCCCAAAATGTTATTGAATTTTTACCTACCAAATAAACCGCTAGACTAGTATTCTGTTCTGCTAGGTTATTATTTTACTGTTTTTGATACTCTTTATAACCCACACGAGCGATGCTACACCCTGATTTCAATGAGTCTTTCAGGTCAACAGAAAACCGCCGGGAATCAAAACAAACAAACTGATTAGATACGGATGTATTGGTCCCCCAGCCTTGTAACGTTTTGAACAGCATTTTGTACAACACAGTACTCATCGTTCCTCACATGTTTTTACCTTCTTCAAATTCACATGTACACTCGTTTAAATCATGTGAGTTGATTCAAGCAACAAAATACGCACTTCCAAGGTTGCGAACCCTGTGTTCTCTCTTTGCGTTCGCTGTCACGTATGTACGGATTTTGGGAGAGTTAACGGCTAACGGAATCCGCATTTATTTCAGCGCATTTTCAAATTCATCGGCCACCGGAATTACCTCCGTTGTGACTTCCAAAGTTACGTGGAACTACACGACAGATCGACTGGATACTTCATTCCGTGTGGTGGAACTCTAAACGACGCACCTTCACGAACTACTGTGAATCAGTTGTTTTCGTTTTTTATCACTTTTTCAATTTTGTGTTCACACCTGAACTGTAGGTAGCTTTTAGATCCACTACATAAATTGGTGAGCCCGACTTTTTTTCATTTGTCCATTGTACATATATACTTTTTTCGGTTCCATTATCGCTAAGGTCAGAACTTCCGGTGTTTTGCAACGATTTCTGATTGCCACGCTAGTTTATCCTCCGGAAACGCTATTAATTTCAGATTACCTGCTTTTGGCATTTCCAATCCCCGCGTTTGGTTCATTGATGTAGAAGCATTTTTTCGATTCCGTGAGATTACTTCCGAGGACACCATGTTCTCTTACGTCGTTGCACAGTTGCATATTGACATCGCCTCCGAGATAATTGATTTATCCGACCCCATGCCAGACGATTTTCTATATGATAAGCAGAAGGCTGCTATTTTAAAGCCTACCACGGCTTCGGACATAGCCAAGCTGCAATAGTTGCTTTCTTGTGTCAAGTTGGGTGATCGCACCCCCTGTCAGTTACTCCGTCAGATGAGATCTCTGGTCGGCGATAACTACATAGACGATTCCATCCTCAAGCAACTATGGACGAAATGCCTCCCGCTTAATACCTCCGTTATTTTGTGCGTACAAGACCCTGACACGTCACTAGCAAAGTTAGCAGAAACGGTAGACAAGGTCCATGGATGTTTCTTTGAACGTTCCATCAGCCATGTATTTGACATTCCCCTCGCCTTGACCCACAACAGGATACCCTCGATAACCTCCAACGCCAGGTGTCTCATCTGATACTTACTGTGAATTACTTAGCTGGACGCCCTACGAAGGGTGGCAACTTCTCGCGCATCCGATCTCGATCTCGCTCGCGACCTCCCACTTCTAAATTCTAAGTCTCTAGAGTCCGTTACTACCATAGATGGTTCGATGACAGTGCCCGCAAATGCACCCAGATATGTGCATATGCCGGCCCAATTCCTAAGGGAAATGAGAATCAGGGAAACGACCTGACCAGTCAGCAATGGTGACGGCTGTCGCTGGCCAAATCAACATTCGCCTCTCCTACGCCCACGACAACTTCACTGAACTCCGTTTTCTCATCAACACCGGTGCCTAAATCAGCGTTTTACCTCCAGGTAAATTCAAACGCGACCTCAAACCCGTGGATTACATCCTACAGGCGGCTAACAACTCTAAAATCGCGACCTGTGGTCACCACCTGTTGACGGTCGACCTAGGACTGCGTCGAAGATCCCCTTGGATATTTAACATTGCCGACGATCGACGCGCAATCATCGACGTTGAGTTTCTCACAAAGTACGGTTTGACTGTTGACCTCAGCCGCCGGAAACTGATAGATAGCACCACTACGTTGTGCGCTCAAGGTAAAGCCTAAACCGTCAATTCGATCGGACTTCGAATGGCTTTACCAGCGGTCAACCAGTATTCGGTGCTGCTGAAACAATTTTCCGGAGTCTACCAACCAACAACCAATACCACGGCGTCGAAACATGATATTTTCCATCACATCATCACCAAAGAACCACCAAGAATCGCGCATCCACGCCGGCTGCCTGCAGAGAAACCGAAGATCGCCAAAGAGGAATTCGCAGAAATGCTGCGGCGCGGAATCATTCGTCCTTCAAACAGTCCGCGGTCATCAACTTTACACACGGTCCCAAGAAGACGGCAGGAGATTGGAGACCATGCGGCAACTAGCGAGCGCTGAACAACGCAACTGTACCGGATCGCCATCCCATTCCGCATATCCATGATTTCTCCATTGGCTTATCTGGAAAAACGATATTTTCCAAAATAGATTTGATCAAGACATATCACCAGATTCCTGTAGCCTCTGAGGAGATCGTCAAGACAGCGATCACAACTCCATTTGGCCTATATGAATTCGTTCGTATGCACTTCGGCCTCAGGACTGCCGCACAAACATTTCAACGCTTCATCGACCAAGTCCTACGTGGACTGGACTTCGTTCGTCTACATCGATGACATGCTCGTCGCCAGCAGCAACGAGCGGGAGCATTTGTCTTACTTGAAGTCTACCTTTGAGGGTTTGAACCACTACGGCGTCACCATCAACACGGTAAAGTGCATCTTGGGTGCCTTTTTCATTGACTTTCTTGGTCATTGCATCGACAAAGACGGCATCAGACCGCTACCGGAGAAAACCAACGCCATTTCGGATTATACGTTGCCTCAATCTATAAAAAGCCTCTGTCAATTTTTGTGGGTTATCAATTACTGTTGTCGCTTTATTCCCAATTTCTCTGACATGCTCAAATCAAAATGTTCGTCTTCACTTCGAAAGTCACCACCGCTTCTAATTCTGTCAAGCAGGCTGTAGATAACGCCACATCCCTCGGCTATTTGAGTACTGACGAACATGCACAGCTAGTTCTGAAGTTTAACGCCTCTCATTCTGCTGTCGATGCGGTCTTGCAGCAAATCTTCGGCGATGAAATCCGACCGCTATTCTTTTTCTCCCGAAGGCTACAACCTGCCCAAACGAGGTGCAGCATCTTTGGTAGAGAATTGCTAGCTATGTACCTTGCCGTCAAGCATTTCCGACATGTGTTGGAGGGACGTAAATTTACCATTCTCACGGACCACAAGCCACTAACACACGCTTTTAACATTTCTTCAGACAGATACTCACCCGTCACTGAAACTTTCATTCCCAGTTCACGACAGACATTCGCCACATAGATGGTCCTAACAACTCGGTCGCAGATGCTTTATCTCGCGCACACTTTCATCACTTATCAACAACTCCCATCGATTTAGAAGCCATATCGGCGACACGACAAAACAACGAGGAATTCAATAAACTACGCTCTCATAAATCTCTGAAATTCGTTAAGTTACCGCTCCTCCACTGCGATTCCAAAATATACTGTGACATCTCGACCGGTAAACCTCGACCTTATGTCCCCTCTAATTACTGGCGAAATATTTTTAGCCACTTCCACTCTATCTTCCATCCGAGCATCCGGTCCAACGTCAAGCTAACCACCGATCGTTTTGTCTGGCCAACCACGCGCGAAGATATACGTGAATGGGCCAAGCATCGTTTATCTTGCCAGCGAAGTAAGGTACACCGCCACACCCTCACCACACCTGGAGCTTCCAGTGTACCTGACGCCCGTTTCAAACACATTCACATTGATGTAGTAGGCCCACTTCCACCACCGAACGGCTTCACTCATTTGTTGACTTGCATCGATCGTTTCACACGTTGGCCCCAAGTAACGCCGATAAGAGACATCTCAGCCGAGGATATCGCACGGACATTTTTGGAAACCTGGGTATCCTCCATCACTACTGACCGCGTTTTCCAGTTCACATCCACGCTGTTTCGCGACCTGCAACACTTACTCGGCTGCAAACACTTCAAACAACCGTCTATCACTCAGCATCAAACGGCCTAACGGAACGTTTCCATCGTCAACTTAAAGCTGCTATCCTTGCTACGACATTTGGCTCAAACTGGTCAGAAAATCTACCACTCGTTCTGCCTGGCATCCGTTACACCGTCAAAGAAGAAGTCGGCTGCACCTCGGCTGAACTCGTCCATGGCAGTACTTTAGACCTACCCCGTGAAATGTTTACGGATGCTAGAACCACTGGCGAGATAGACCCAACGTCATACGTCACCTGTCTGGAACGAAGACATGCGCATTTGCCCCTCCGTGTTTGACAAAGCTGACGCACAAAAGAAGTCTTATCAGCCAGCTTATGACGGCCCGTTTAGAACGCTCGAACGCAAAGATAAGTATTTCATCATCAACTGTAACGGCACTCGCGGTTCAGTAAGCGTTGACCGCTTAAAAGTGGACTATGTGAACCTCACGGACCTGCCGCCTCTTCCTCCCAGTTGTGACTACCGCTTTCTTCCATCCAGGTCTTCCGACCCAATCCATCCAACACCCCCACAACCACTTTCAGACACCACTACTTACGCAGAGGACGTGCAAATCTTCTATCTCTCTCCACCACGAACACGTTGCGGACGACCGCAAACACCAACTGTCTGTTTTGCAGACTACTTAGAGTAATGTCATTCATCTTCTTTTCGAGCGTTTTCATACCATAACCAACGCTCTTGAGGGGGAGTTCTGTAGCGTTTTGTACAGCATTTTGTACAACACAGTACTCATCGTTCCTCACATGTTTTTACCTTCTTCAAATTCACATGTACACTCGTTTAAATCATGTGAGTTGATTCAAGCAACAAAATACGCACTTCCAAGGTTGCGAACCCTGTGTTCTCTCTTTGCGTTCGCTGTCACGTATGTACGGATTTTGGGAGAGTTAACGGCTAACGGAATCCGCATTTATTTCAGCGCATTTTCAAATTCATCGGCCACCGGAATTACCTCCGTTGTGACTTCCAAAGTTACGTGGAACTACACGACAGATCGACTGGATACTTCATTCCGTGTGGTGGAACTCTAAACGACGCACCTTCACGAACTACTGTGAATCAGTTGTTTTCGTTTTTTATCACTTTTTCAATTTTGTGTTCACACCTGAACTGTATGTAGCTTTTAGATCCACTACAGCTCCAAACCCGTGTACGAATCGCTGTATCACTATATTTAGAAAAATATAGCAAAATGAACAGAATTAACTTCCAAGATTTTCAGTGATAGGGAGGAATATATTTCAATTTTTCAACCCTATTTCATATGCACCAAAGCTGGAAACAGCCATGTGATAAGATCATTTGCATTATACCCCATAAACAATACTTCACGAATGAATATCTACCTGAGATCTTGCAAAATGAAAAAAGTGTGCACATTTGGTACGGACGGGAAGGCTGGAAAGCCTGTCATGCATGTTTCGTTGTCGATTGTGTTAATATTCGTGCCAAATACAACGTCAGCATCGTATGTTCACGTATGTTCCTAAATGCGTCATCTCCAAAAGGCCATAGAATCAAGCGTTTTTGGGCTAAGAGATCACGAAGTTCACTTTGAGAAAGGCAATGAGTTCGTGTAAGGGTCAATAATGGGTTGAATTCGAGAAAATATTTGAAAAATTTCAGTCAACATACTGACAACTTGGACACCTTTTCGGTGCATTCCAATTTTCTCGTCAACGCGGTTCAGGCGCAATTGATGATTTGTGGATACTCTACCTGAAATTCCAGCTTTGATATTCTGAAGGATATTAAAAAATCTAGGAGTCTTGACTTTCAAGCCCAACACCCGCGGAAGTCATAATTAGCTGCTGACCTACGGCGGTAGCCATTAAAATAGCATCTCGTGACAGGTAATCGGCTTATAACTTCACAGGCTGGTTCACCAAACGACGGCTATAAAGGTATGCTCTCCACCATATGCTTGCTGAGAGCACGAACATGAATATATGTATATTGTTCTGGGGGCGGTCACAGTAGTTCGGGACTTACAACACGCGTTCGAGACAAGAGGCCTACGGTGCCCCGGTACAGTTGGTTCGTCTAGTTTCGTGTCAAGCGGGTGTTTGGCGATCTGAAATTTATTATTTGAGACAGGGTGTAGTACCGTTGCAGGGGGCTACAGCGGGTACCAAGGAAAAAGTGAGATCACTGATAAATGTGCCAAGCAAATGAGATCCCAGTAAGGATTTAAAACGATCACTGTAAGCGCAGCTAACGTCATCAGATGGAGAACTGTTACAGCGGTTAATCATCTTGTGAAGAAAGAACTGTCGCATGAAGAAGGTCCGATGGTGGATCTTGCAAATTTGTTTGACATGTCCCAGTTGGCCGCCATCATTCGTCGCGATGAAGACCTGTTCCACGAGGGTTAATAAGCAGGTGAATTCCGTGAAAAGTAAATCACTGCGGCTCATCGACACTCAAGTGAATACAGATCAAGTGTATCATATTCGGTCGCGTAGGCGGCACTCATCATCAACGTTCAATTTGGTAGTGGCGCGCTGACCAAGCTCAACAGCAAGTATACCTCTATTTGAGCTAGTACGCGTGATCTCTCTACTTGGGCAAATGGCGGTTATTTTTGTAAAAACCATTAGGCATTTGCCGTTCCTCCGTGCAAACGCGCAGGAAAGTGCAGTTAGTCGTCTGGACAGTAGCAATTCTGCCCTTCACGGCAATCCATTGGAGTTGCGCGAAGTATGAAATAGACGATATTTGTAGTTCCTTCCCTAGTTTAATTTTCGCGAGGTCTAATCTAAGGAATCTCTTCATATTACATCTTCAAAAAGTTTTAAGATAGATAATATTTGGAGCGAAAGCGTGCTCATTGTCACGCTGGCAAAAGAGATCGCAATAATGATGCGTTACTCAAACAATGCCAGTCAAGCTGCACTTGGAAGGCATCACAAATGTACTATCAAAGCTTATTAATACAGACCAAACATCACACACCCGCATATGTCTTCGTGGGATTTCAGAAGTTCCACAGCCCACTTTCACTTGAATTCCACAGCAAACCATTGCAAAGCAGTTCATGCAGTGCCAGCACCCTATCAAGTCCGTAACCTTGCTTAGACGGATGAAAATTACGGAGGACAGAACACCTCTTGAAAAGAGGTGTCAAAATCGCCACTACACATGTGATCCAGAACGCATTGAAACAGGGCTCGGCGATGTCCAAAGATAGTGAACTGGGTCCAAAATGATCGCGTAGCTTCACTTCGTGGCACCACATGTAAACATACTAACGATTCTCTTAACATTGTTAATGCCACAAAGGGGAACAAATTCGCTCACCTGATTGACCCATCAGTGGATTTTGACAGCTTCAAAAACTTACGGAGCATAAGGGGGACCCAAGTTCAAGAATTAAAATGTGAATAGCTGAGCTAATAACGAACTAAATGGAGCGTCTAGGTCCAATCTGTCTGCGCAGAAACCGAACCAAATAAGGTACGATTTCACCAGTCTACTAGTGAAAGACATGCCGGTGTCTCGACTTTAAATCAATCTCATATGAATTCACAAAATGATCGCCAGTAGGTTATCGGTGATAATAAACCCTCCTCAAATCACTACCCTGAGAACTGCTCAGGTTCCTTTACTTGGCATTACAAGGGAATAAAAAGGCAAGACAACGCAAACCCATGCTCAGCAAATGAAGGGATGTATCCCGTGGCAACCTCCAATTCTAGGTCTCTGCCTAATAATAGTGAACTCTCACGTGACGCATCCTTTACTGCAAGGCTCAACCAGCGCCCCACCGCAGTTGTTCATCTTACGTTCAGCACTACTTTCAATACAAGTAGCTCCTACACTATGAATGCTCATCTAACCGAAACCCACTATCTCATCGCTGACAGCGTACATGGTTACATGACCGACTCAGTTCAACCTTAATCTTTCTGAGCGGGACACATACCGCTCAAACCTTCCCCCACCAACTTCATCCCCATAGTTCCACTACCCCACCATACCTTAACAGCACTCTTGGAACATTTTCTTTCACAGACTCAGACACAGGCGACACATAACCAGTCGCTAATGAGTCCATTATAAGCGCATCAGACCAAGCGACCTGACCAGAATCTTTGAACCACAAGGACCCTTCTGTTTTGGATATTTCTAAATTTCTAAAAATGATGCTGGATAGGAAAAATGTCCTGGGTATACTGCTTCTTAATGCACGTTCTCTGATCGATGTGATGCACAATTTTAGACCTTCCATCTTCGTATGTAATCCTTACATTATTCTGATCGCTGAAGCTTGGTGTACACCTGGAAGTTCAGACATACAATAAATGTTTCAGGTTATTATACGTTCTACAGAAATCGCGGTGTAAGGCGAGGTGGAGGAAGTTTATTATACCCAAAGGAGCAATATCTTGCAGCCATACTCGATGAGCCATGTTGATGTCAATTCGATTCTGCGACACAATCTCAGAATTCGTCTATAGATCACCTAGCGCCTTTCATGATGACATGACAAACTTTGTTAATGCACTGAAAGTTTTATCAACATTAACTTCACGACACAAACTAATTGGCAGAGATTTTAACATGCCCAATATCTCTTGAATCTGTTTCACAGCCTCTAAAAATCAAGCAGAGTTCCTCGCATCTGTTCAAGTAAGCGGATGTCGTCAGTATGTTTTGGCATCCACTAAACTAGACCACACTTCAGATCTCATGTTCACAACAAGTATTTTCTCTGCTACTTTACCCGTCTTGGAACAGTTTCCAGGAAGTGACAACAGTGCAGTCAACTTCATTTTTGACGTAGAACCCGTAGGGTAGTCGACTGCCGTATATTACCGTCAGGCTAAATTCGTCAACTGGAACTTGTCCACCACACTTCCGAGATCTTTGGAGTAGAACACATTTTTTCTGACTTCTGACATTGATATCGCAACCGAAGTATGTAGTGAACACTTCACGTCTTGCAAAGATTAAAACGCCATAATAAGTACGGTTAAGGCAATAATCTCACGGCAACAAAACAACGCGCCTTCTCTCTTATTATGCAAATGAGTGAAATGTATAGCGTTATAGAACATGGAAAAAAAGTGCCTCACCTGAGTGAAGAAGACCGTGCGCTTAACAGCAGAAAGAAGAGCTCAAGGTTGATGAAGTTGATGAGACGCAGGAACTATGGGAGACCCTACCAACTCATCGGTGTTATTACGGGATAAAACTGCTGTGTAATAATCTGTGTGATGTTCAGGACATATTTTGTTGCTTCCTTAAAATCTTAAAAAATATATATTGCCCACATTTCTTTCTGCAATACGTGTACGTTCCTAACTCACATCCCTGTTGATGAAGGGGTCATGAGCTCTCAGTCGGCTATTATCAAACCTTACTCTCTGCCTGGTCCTGATGGCAGTTATCCTGTTTTCCCCAAGCACGGGGAAGACATTCCTCTACTTTTGTCTGATATCTATACACTTTCTTTAAATTCGGGTTCTTTTCCCCTCCAGTGGAAGGATTCTGTAACGAAGCCCCTCTGTGAAATCAGCTCGTGACAAGACGTCAGCAATTATCGTTTCATTAACAAAATTCTAACTTCTTCAAGAGGGTTGGAAAAGGTATAAAATTTCGCACGGCCGAGTTCCTATTATCACAAAATCTTATAAACCACGCCCAGCATGGGTTCCCGAGCAAACGTTCTCGCACGACAAGCCAGATGGAATTTCTTAGCCAGGCGGAAAAATCTGCCAAAGCGGGAGATGCAATTATTATTGTACTGTTAGACATGGGAAACGTTTCTGATCGTGTGCCCCACGGACGTCTATAGACCAAAATAGCTTATTTTGTTATACATGATACATTGGATAGCTGGTTTGCTTCACGCCTTATAGGCAGCACACAAACAATGAGAATAGGAGGTGACAGCTCAACGCCCAGACCAGTCATCAGTGGAGTGGTACAAGGAAGTGTTAAGATCATCACACTTACATATATAGCTGACATATGTGAAGTCATCAAGCGTGGCTAACTATTCCTACTTGTTGATGATATCAAACTTGTCTACACTTTTCCTTCTGGCAATCTTAATCCGTGTTTAGAAAATATACGGAAAGACTTCACGGCATTAGAGACTTGGAGTCAAACTCGGCTGATGAAATTTTCAGTCAATAAATCCATCATCGTTGAGCAATATTGTCAGGCACCAGAAGATTCTATAAAGCTAGACGATCATAGCATATCAACTGTCAACTCACATTGTGACCTAGGCATACCCTACCTGGACTCCTACAATTTTGCAGAACATATATATTCCCTAGTAGCTAAAACTAGACGGACGACAGGTTACACTAAAAATTCATTCTTCCTTCGGGCTGCTCAGCTGTATTATTGTAAACCATGCGCACGACCCCAGTTTGAGTACTGTACGTTCATATGCAATCATCTGCACAAGTCTGATAGGCTAGATATGGGAAGCCACCAACGTGCATTCACAGAATGTTTATTAGACTATCCATCTTCTCTGAGCTACGAAGAACGGTGTTAGACGCTTGCACTCGCTATTCTCTGGCTACGACGACTAAAGTTGAAACTTACACGCACGTATGATCTGGCCTGTAGCAATAAATTCATCGTCAGCGTCACGATTCGCTCACAACATAGGATTAACCATAACTTCAGGAACAGGGCATTCACCTTCGCGACTGTTGCATTGTGAAAAAAACCGTAGTCAGTTTTCCCGTACTGAAATATCCCTACATTTGGAACACAGCTCCCGCAGGAATTAGGAGCCAGGAAGGATATATATCAATCCGAACGAAACTATCCTAACAATGGTGAACGCCAAGTCCAGCTTCAGGCTCTCCTGTTGGAGGAAGACAGTTGAAAACGGACAAAAACATCTAAGGGGGAACCTTCTCTGTTGCGTCATGTTACATCCCGCACCCATCGAACTGATCCGATCTACCGGTACCAGGGTAGGTATTATACACACGTATGATCCAGAAGTTGCTCGTGAACAAGAAAACGCGTCTATAGACACAATTTACAGGCATCAAAATACATAAGGTTGTCAGTAATAACCCAAAAACACTGGCAAGCCCGTAATACATACTTAATGAAAAAATGTGTGTTTGTAGTTCAGCATGTCAGAGATGAGCATGATAGAACTGGCTTAAAAAAACTGAACCTGTCCGTTTGATGTTCTTCTTTAATCATTCCGTCTTGAGCGCTTCATGCCAAATTAGGCGTAAATAAGCATTTTCAGACTCTTACTTGGCCACGTTTGCTGGCTTCATGTGGAAAAGTACATTTTACCCACAAACTGTCAATGAGCAGATGAGTCGCTAGTACGAACGCCGCATGTGGGTTGCCTCAAAGCAAGCAACGAATGACACTCAGTCCTGTCATTTAGCTCCAGTTGAAATATGGGAATGGATAGCGGAGTAGTAAGTTCAATCAAACCAATGCAAAAGGGGTTCGTAGCCACTGTTCGTTTTACGGAAGACAACCCTCGCTTTAACGATACGGCTTACTAGCCAACAAAAAAAGGAGGCTGTTGACTCCTTCAAAGTATGAGCGGGTGGAATATTTAAGAAGTGAATAGAGAGATAAATCCGCTGAAGCGTTTATACCTGCAGCAAAGAATTTACATCGAGGAAAAAGCATTACGAGTTAGGATACGAGGCTTCAGAAAGGAGCCTCTACAAACAATATAAAAGTGAGCCCCGTACACAAGATAGCATCATCTTAAGGGAACATGTGCAAAGTACGCTTACTCCAGATTCCTCATGTGAAAAGATCTACCCACTCGAAATTTTCGAACTCCATGCCGGTCCACACTTTTCATTTCCCATCAGTCTAGTGGTGTTGACAAGTTTCAGCAGACCAACTTGAAATCAATATCTCAACTCCGGTGAGGCGAAATGAAACTGCGTCGACATCTGTCGTTCGCACCGTAATGATCGTAGCATCTTTGACTAACAACCGCAAACAGTAATATGTTCTAGCATCGCACAGTCATTACGAGAGCTGGCAGAACCTGAAAAATGGCGATGTTTTGGTGATGATTGTAGTCCGTTATTTAACATTGCGCCATTGTCATTCAACTTCATGATCGATTGCGCTGTACATAGCACGGATTACACTACAATTTAGTTAGTATACATGTTGCGTTATTAATGATGCAAAGAAGCCAGATTTAGGTTTGGATTAAGTACACTTGTGATTGTCATCACGTACTTCAAACTACCACAGCCTTGTGTTCGGCCAGTTCCATTGCCTTTCGAAATCTGATAGCACCTGTGCTGACTGTTTCCCCTAATGACAAGTGGCTATTCCTGCTGTAAACAGTGGAGTGTAAACAGTCGCCAAAACTGTTTTCGGACTGTATTTTTCAGGCAACGGTCATCATCAACCTCATATTGGAGTTCCAACGTTTCTCACTGAAGTCCTGCAAATTAAGAGTTGTCAGCTATCGTTCTCTTACTGTCACACATATTCCTTAATAAATGGTTCACAGAAGCCGCCCCTAGGTCATGTCAAGGTCAAAATGTACTTAGATTGGAGAATTGACCTTGTTCCGTTTGTAATTCGCGTGGTTCTCAAAAGCGATGTGGGGTTTGGGCTTTCTAACTCGTTTTTTGCAGTAACTAACGTCTCCTGTTGTAGCATGATTACCAGACCAAAACAGCCAGCAATCCCCAGCATCAACTACAGCTACTCACAAGCAGATTGAATATATGTATATATACTTTTTGTTCGATAAAGAATCCTAGTGTGGATTTGGAAGGTCACAATAATTTGCTCGCTATCTAGTGTGTGCCCTTCCCCAAGTACTTCGAATATATATATGTATATATAGGTCCACTTATCGGTCACTCGTGATTGTTACAAGAGTCATGTGCAAACTGATTTCACGCTATTTAACTTTGGAGCGTGTCACCACTAATTCCGGTTGTCGGTGTGACACCACCTCCTGGAAAACTCATCGACTTTGGCATGGTCTACAGGTGATTTGACCCTCGTTGACGCGTAACGGATATTCAAAGTCGGGACGCTCTAGGATACTGTTGTACTGCAGCTGATCACGCTTGCTTACAAGTTGTTCCGAAGGTTTCTAGCCGAGCAATCAAAATGTATACCGACATTGATTTCTTTACATTCCCAGCGAGTTCGCTTAAATGCTATGACAAGTGGGATGCTGCACCTAACATATATGACAGACTGCTTTCATTACAATGAGGCTTCTCCCAGAAATACCTCGTCACTGTTCGTTAGCAGGGCGCAATGGCAACCGATCCCAATTGCCAATTCAACTCGGTGCGAATAATATTTTCACTATTCAAACTTGAAATGGTTAATGAAGATCTTTTCAAGTATTCCTAACCAGACCCACAGAAGGAGTAATGGCGGCAACTCGAATAGATCGGGGTCTGAAGCAGTTACTTCGGAATCCGGATCAAATTTCTATGCTGTCATTGTTATTTAATTTTATTCCTTCATTGGTGCAGTGACTCAATTTCCACGACATTTCCGTTGCTTGTCGTCCATTACCGCTTTGTTTCTTCAAATCAGTGTTGCGGTTATCAGTTTGTAGATGCACTGCCTTAGCTCAACTGCGACATTCTGTTTTCAACTTACCCACCACAATGATCCACAACAAGCGCAAACGTGTTGGTGGGTCACGTAACCGTAGTTCATGCAGCTGCTGTCGAGAATAAATTAAAGCACAGCAAACAATGCAAACTTATGCGTGTTTGCCGAGCTCACTGTAATTGTGCTGGTGTCTAAAAGAGTTCGTAATGGATATTTCCCAGTTTAAGGGTGTGTGGATGACTGCTGGCTTCGGCTGTTTCAATACTACCGCTGCCTGCTAGATACTTGGTATCTGAGCTATGTGTCTTCCCTCAATCTCTTATTGTTGGTTTTCATTCTTGCACTCTGAATCGTCCCCGTCGCAATTGAGGGCATCTTATGATTGTAAATTATCAATAGATCGTGGAAACCGCGGTCAAGCAGAAGTGAGACGAGACGTCCTTGAATCACCGTCGGTATTTCGGTGGCGTCGCTCAAGGATTTAAAAACCGGCAAGTTCCGTGACAGGAACGATCACGAGTCTCCAAATGTTTGTTTTACTCGATTTTCCTCCATGTGGCGCTGAAGTCGAAATTATCAATGATTGGTGTTACGACGACATACATGGGTTTCCTTTTTAAGTTGCTTTTGATGCCTAACTAATAGTTAACTGTCCCATGTTGATGGATGATGTGTTTTATATAAATTCGCTGATGTGTGCGCTGTTAAAGGTTTTACTCGTTTATTTTAAAGAAAGTCGGTTTCGTGATACGGCCCATTTTAGGTGGTGAATTATTTACGCAGAGCCTGGAATATCTATTCGAGGGTCGGAAACTCCCGAGCTTCAATTACTTTGGAAGTTGTTTAGATAAATACATGGTGAGATACGGTGTTTTGTACGTGCTTGGTTGAAGCGAAATCATGCTTGAAGTATGATATGAGTGCGAGCACCACCGAGACTTCGTTATAAATGGGCGAACCGGTGCATCTAATACAGGCGAAAGACACGAGTTACAACCTGTTTGGTGAATTGGGTTCACACATATCCAGCTGCATATTTATTGTGATACATGCTGTCAATCACGCTTCTACTTCGTTAGCGGATAAGCCGGGCTGGTTGTTAGCTCTTTTACATTGAAGCACAACCACAACATAAATGCCTTCTTGTATAATGTGCATCCAACAGGTAGTCATCCCGCCTCAAATGGAGTACATGACTTCAGGCATCAGTTCAAATACACTTGAACTGCTGAGTTAAAGCAATATGCTGTGGATGTTTATGATAAGCACATAACGACTATGGATATTTGCAACATCAGTCACCAGCAGAAACCTCTGGCAACAAGCAAGTGGATTTGTGTGCGTTGATGTTGCAGAAAACTTGCCTCCAATACTCAACCATATAGAAACTCACGGCATACAGCCTGTTACCAGACATGACAGTAATAGGTGCACATACATGCGCTTCACACGGAGGCAGCAAATACAACTGTCTGTACGTCTTCCTGATGTGGTCGATGTCGATGCTACGCATGGAACAGACCACCACAAATGAGTGCTCTGTTATATCGCATTTTCGGCTGTATCTCGAAGCTATTCGAGTTTCCGGTCACAAACAGAGTGGGTAATGGACGGCCCGTGGTATAGTCTTACGCGTCCAGTGAAAAATATACTTCCCTACATCATTTAGTTGAGACATTTTGTTAAGTAGTGAGGATCGCGCTAGTGTCAAAACGTTTGTGATGGATAAAATGGCGGTCCCAATGCAAGCAGCACGGGTCGTCTTTGGGTGCAACATATCGTTGTTCTACCTCTACGTTCGAGATGCCACGAGGAAGTAAAAGAGTAGGCATAATTAGCTTTGCAGTCGTTATTTGGAGGAATTTATTTAGGAGCCGATATTTGTTTCATCGCGTGGCTACTTTTGAAAAGTTAGACAAATGAGTGAAACCGGGTGATATGGAGGCATCGGGATCAGAGTTCTTTCAAAGTTGGGGTACCACCAACAGTCCTCTCAAAGGACTCAACAAAAACAAGCATGAGTCAAAGGCCTAGTAGGCCATTCACAGGAATTACTCAAAGAAAAACCAAAACAGCTGCAACAACGCAGGAGCACGCTTTGTTACAAGACTCAAATTCGATTTGTACGTTTGGGAAAACAGGACTATTTACTGACCACTGCAGTCAGACGTAAATTGGTTTCGGCAATATGGTTGCAAGAATGTCCGTGATTTTCTGAAGTCGCATAAAGCCCCTGGTTGGCGGAACCTCATAGGCTCCCCAGTACGCAAAATTGTTAGGTTGGAGGGTAAGCGGGCTTTTCCTTGAAGCAATTCGTTTTGGCTCACGGACATGTTTGCCCGACATTCAGCGTACCCGCACCCTACGGTCACAACGCGAAGGCTTATGCTGTAAATAATTTGGAAGTTTTGGAGTGTATTTATTGAATGTGCGTTGTTTGTTTCATTACTCCAACCGGTTGGCCACAGCCTACTTGCTTTCGGCTTTGACTCAGTAGAGGTCTTCCTCTCCCCATGTGTCCAGATCTGAAGGTAAGCGTTGCGTAACACCGGGAGAGTGACATTACTTACCGTAGTCGACGACGTCCATGGTAACGTTTAGCAATACTCTCACTCAAGCCCGCTTGTGTTGATAAACAACACGAAAACCATCTTCGAATGTGACCGGGTCGTCAGTAATTATTGGTGCAAGACAGGGCCTCCTTTCAAGTTTCACCGTCGAGAGTTTCAGACTTGTCGAGGTGGTTTCAACTGAGACGGCCTATTCGATGACATTGTGTCGTGCATGATGAGGGAGGCGGCAAATACCCATTGCAGAAGGGGCAGTTTGATACTTCGGCATTATTTGGGCATCCTAAGAGGGAATTGAAGTGATCGCTGTTGCGGCGACGACCATCAATGTTAACGGGGTCACCACAACATCCACAAGACAACCCCATACGAAACTATTCTCCCCGTAATGGCTGTTCTGCACTGCAGGGCAGAACCGGAGGGGCGTCTGTCAGTGGTGAGGGTGCTTCAACCTCCTCAGTGGACTTAATAGATGCCGAGGTGAAGTCATTGTTTCTGAGGTTATACTTCGACCTGTGTTGTAAGCTAGCCGCGAAGCTGACGGTGAATTTATCGCCATAGACCAGATTGCACGTGAGTGAAATGTTAAGCTTGAGTCGCCGTAACCAAACAGGATCAATTGCAAGCGTCTGACAGTGTTTTCTGTAGCTCAGAGAAGATGGATAACCCAATAAGCTTTTCGTGAATGTACGTTGGAGGCTTTCTAGAGTTAGCCTATCAGATTTGCGCAGGTGGCCACATATGAACGTGCAGTACTCTAACTGGGGTCGTACACATAGTTTACAAAAATGTAATAGTGCAATAGGTAGGATGAACGAGTGGTTAATGTAACCTTTCATCCGCCTAGTTTTGGCGACTAGGAAGGATGTTCTGCAAAGTTGAATGAGTTCGAGTAGCGTACTGAGTTGGCGGTTGATATGCTGTGACTGTCCAGCTTTATAGCGCAATCCGGCAGGTGACAACCATGCACAGCGATAGTGGATTTATTGGCTGAAAATTTCATCAGTCAAGTTTGACACCAAGTCTCTAATGACATGAGGTCCATCTGTATATTTTCTGAACATGCATTTAGATTGCCAGGAAGAAAGCTGTAAACATGTTTGATATTATCAGCAAATGGGAATAGTTTGTCATGCTTGATAACTTGACATATATCATTTTTATATATGAGAAAGAGTAACGCTCCCAGAACACTTCCTTGTATCATCCCACTAGTGACTGGTCTNTTAAAGGCTCGTGATGACCTCCGAGTTTTACGCTGCATGCTGTTCCCGAAGGTTATTGTGACAGAGCTATCCGAGCTGCATATATTTTGTGATGCCTCGGAAGGGGTTATGAAGCAGTAGCATATGGATGCTTCGCCTCAAATAAAGGTACCAACTTCGTAGCCGCTGACAAAGAGCTTAGAGGCTGGGTACGCAACTTAGGCAGCGGGTCCGTCACTGACAAGCTCTTACAAAAGGGAGTTCAGTGACACTTCAACCCACCGTATGCTAGTCATCGGAGTGGAGTATGGGAGGGATTGATTCGATCTGTCAGATGTATTTTGAGCGCAATCTGCCGAGAGCAACGAACCAATGACGAAACCCTTCTAACTTCATTGACTGAAGTAGAGCGTATTCTAAACAACAGACCATTAGTTCCTGTTGCCGCAGACGGTCCTGACAACATCGTTCTAATCCCGAATGACTTAATTCTTTTGATGAGAAATACAGGGTTGGCCCCAGAATGCGATCTGGTAGACAGGTACATTAGGTGTTGGAGACAAGCGAATAACACGGTAGCTACCTTTTGGAAAAAGTGGTCTCGAGAGTATGTGTCATCGTTGCAAGTGCAATAGAGGTGATTGACAAGGCAACGTAGTTTCCAGGTCGGTGACGTTGATCTTGTTGCATCCGATGGACTGACTGGGGACCAGTGGCCCCTGGGACTAGTTACGAAAGGTGAAGTAGACGGGGACGAACTGGTCCGTACTGTAGATGTTCGCAGGAAGACTGGTCTAATGAGGAGAGGTGTGAGGCGCCTGTTTGTTAGAGGGGCCTGATTGTTTGACACTACGGTTCGTGTGAATAGTTATGTTAAGTATGAGTAGGTAGGGAGCCAGAACTGAACAGCACTACCAGCGGTCTGTCAGATACGGACGAATTTTGGCGGGCGCTGTAAATTTGTTGGTCCACGAACTAAGAAAATTCGTTCCCATCGCTTGCTTTCCCCATTTTCCCCAGTAACCTGAAACTTGTTTCCACTACCTCACCCACCCCATTTTGTTTTATTGAACTAATGTGTCACGAAATGTCCGCCGCGCGAGTGGCCATTCTTGTCCTGGTCCGCTGGCGTGTCGGTTCACCTTTGACTTTATTGGTCCTGTTGAGAAGCTGTTGATTTTGCTGGACGAGGCTATCGTCGCGAACGATTGAGGTTTGTCTATTGTAATTATTGATGCATTCCGTTAATAGTGCCGTAGAAACTGTTGGATCCAATCTTGTTCTCATTTCGGGGATCTGTTTTTGGAGTACGCGTAACTGAACGATCAGACATGAATCGTTACAGTACTCAATCTGACGTAGATTGGAATTTACTGATGACAAGGAATTTCGACACCATGGAACTCAAGGAAGACTCCGGATGTGACAGGCAAGTCCGCTGTTCTGTAGTTGCTGTTTCAGTTTCTGGCTCAAGTCATAGTCGTAGATCCACACGCAGTCTAAAGAGTTTGCAGGCTAAATCTACGTTGTTGCTGGCTGAGATTAAGGAACAAGAAGTCATAGCGGAAGTCACATTGGAGCGTAAGCTGACCCAGGCGAGCATGGAAGTTGAGAAGGCTAGGTTGTTGCTTGACTTACCTGAAGATGAGGATGCTCATGCCGACGTTGACCTCGAGCAAGAGCATTCAGTTGATCGGGATGCTAAAGTGAAGCAGTATTCAGAGAACCAGAACGTAAGGCTGGCTCCAGAATTGAAGCCAGTACAGTTCAATGAACATCCCATCCCGGTCCATCCGTCGTATTCTGTCCAGTCAATAGCCGCTAGCATTGACCTTCCTAAGGTTGAGTTATACTCGTTTGATGGTGACCCCATACATTACTGGAAGTTCGTTGGACAATTTGAGTGTTATGTCGAAGGGAAGGTATCAGATGACGGTCAACGGTTGTTGTATTTGTTACATTATTGTAAAGGTCATGCCAGAGAAGCCATTGAGGAGTGCATCTGTAACGCGCAGCCGAAACCAGCGAGCGCGCACGAATTGAGTTTGAGTTGTTTGACGGGGCGTGCTGCTGTGTTGTCGGTGCCGTTTTAGCTTACGTTTGTGTAAGTCGTGTGCATGGCTCACTGGGCCTCCGGCTCATGTTTGTTCGTATTGTTTCTCTTTCCAGAACTGTTGCTCGAACCCTTAATTCGGAAGAGCGCTGTCCCCTGGTGCGTTCACGTTGCCCGAAGGTTGGTCCGCGAAGTCACGGGCATCCAGAGTAGAGTCGGCTGGCCTGCATGTTACACATCCGTCAACCTCTTCCTATCGCCGAGCGCGCGAAATACTGAGTGATTTGTACGGGCAGCCGTACCATGTTGCTCGTTCCCTCATCGACGGGTTATTGCCTGCGGGAAGGACTGTGCGCAATACATCAGATGCTTTTTCCAAGTTATCAATAAAGATGCAGAACCGTGAGATAGCCTTAACCCAAATGAACTATCTTTCTGATCAGAACTCTGTAACCAACTTGGAAAGAATTGTTAAATCGCTGCCAGTTAACGTGCAATACAAATGGGCAGAGGTTGTGGACCGTGCACTGGCATTTGGTCGGGAGCCTATTTTCGAACAACTTCGCGAGTTTATTTCACGGAATGCTCGAATTGCTCGTGGTTGGTTTGGCCAAGTTGCTTACGACCGTGACCACAAAATCACCAAATCCGCTGCGACGTATGGCTCAAACAGGTTGGACACACCGAAAGGTACCAACAGACAGGCGAGGGCCTCAACTTACGCGGTAACTAAGCAGTGTTTATCGCCCTCTGCAGATAGCTGTCTCTTGTGTAAGCAGATTCATGAGATAGAACGCTGCCCTGAATTCCGTTCAATGAATGTCAAGCAGAGATGGGACACCGTTCGACGAAAAGGCGTATGTTTTATCTGTTTTAAGCCCTCCCACATAGCTATCCACTGCAAGCGTAGGTTGAGGTGCACCATAGATGGATGTGTTGGTTGGCATCATGGCTCGCTACACTTGAAGCCCAATGACCCTGGGGCGGCCACCCCAGTGCATCGAGGCTCCTGCAGTGCAACCAATCGTTCGGGCAAGCAGGCTCGCTTAGGTGTCATCCCGGTGCAAGTGGTGGTTTCCTCTGGAACCTTTACTACCTACGCGTTTGTGGACAACGGGCGAGACATCACCCCAGTAAAGAAGAACTTTCTAGATCGTCTGGGTACACCGGGTAATGCTTCGGTTCTATCCATTACAACGATCAATGGAACTAAAGCAACGTATTGCACGAGCGCCAAGTTAAATCTGAGGTTCTTAGATGGAAATGAGATCGTTACCATCGATAACGCCTACTCCGTTGAGGACTTGCCTATGAGGCCTATCTGTTCCATCCATAGAGAAGCCAGTAAGTGGGCGCACTTGCTGGACGTTAAATTCAGTGAAATTGAGGACGGTGAGGTTACTATTC
This sequence comes from Paragonimus westermani, assembly GCA_008508345.1. Lineage (NCBI taxonomy): Eukaryota > Metazoa > Platyhelminthes > Trematoda > Plagiorchiida > Troglotrematidae > Paragonimus > Paragonimus westermani. The sequence goes on along the minus strand of QNGE01002505.1, from coordinate 64,199 downwards.
TTCTCGGTTGTGACGTGCCCGAGGCGCACTGGGTCCTAGACCAAAGGCTATGGGACGTAGACAGCCATACGCAGTGAGGACCCTGTTCGGTTGGATGTTGTGCGGACCTTTGACCAGTGAATGCCAGGCTAAGGCTTCCGTCAACTGGCTTTCGTAGGACATTCCTACGTTAGAAGATCAGATTCGTGCCTAATATGATACGGGGTTCACTGATACGTCCCCGAATTGCCCCACACTCTCTAGAGAGGATTCGATGGCCTTATCACTAGTACAGTCATCCGCGCTGAACGCAAACGGGCATTATGAAGTGCCTCTTCCTTGGAAGGATGCGCACCTCCCCTTCCCTAACAACCACAAAATGGTTCAGAAACGTTTGTCTTACTTGAAGAGGAGATTTAACCGTGATGAAGATACGTTCTCGAAGTACGCGAAGATAATACAAAATCATATTGAACGTGGGTATGTTGAAAGGGTCCCCCAAGCTTATCTCGATCCAAGTGACCAAAATCGGTGGTACTTGCCACACCACCCTGTACTAAACCCTAAGAAACCAGGGAAGCTAAGAGTAGTCTTTGATTGTGCGGCTAAATACCAAGAATTGTCCCTGAAGGACAGGCTGTATCAAGGCCCTGACTTGACTAAAAATCTGGTAGGCGTATTGCTACGATTCCGCACAGAAAAATGGCAGTGTCAGCGGATATCGAAGAGATGTTTCTACAAGTATGTATCCCCGTCCGTGATCGGGGTATGTTCCGATTTCTGTGGTGGCCCGAACATGACCTCGAAGGAGATCTAGTAGAGTACCAAATGGCTTCCCATTCTTCCAGCGCTACTTCCTCCCCCTTCTGCGCCAGTTATGCGTTACGACGTACCTCTGAGGACTGTGAGTCGATGTATGGAAGTTACATTCGCAAATCAGTTTGGACGAATTTCTATGTTGATGATTGTCTAGTTTCGGTCCCCAACGCGAAGACAGCAAAACACTATGTGAGAGAGGTTTGTGATATGCTGAAAAGAGAAGGATTCCGACTGCGAAACTGGGTTTCGAACGACTGTGAAATGCTATCACCAATACCGACCTCAGAGCTCTCACTCTCCTTAGTGGATATCGCAGCCAAATCCCTACCGTCACAATGAACTCTCGGTATCCAATGGGACGCTGAACCGGTGAATTTCGCCTGAGCCTTCAGCTCCCAGACAGGGCGGAAACTAGGCGAGGGATGCTATCCTGTGTCTCTTCGCTATACGAACCTTTGGGCTTTGTCTCGCCGCGGCTACTGCCTGGCAAATGTTTGCTTCAGAAGCTGTGCAAGAGTGGTCTTGGATGAGACGAACCGTTGAGTTTAGAAGATCGCGAAGAGTGGCAAGCTTGGTTGTCAAGCTTAAAGGCTCGTGATGACCTCCGAGTTTTACGCTGCATGCTGTTCCCGAAGGTTATTGTGACAGAGCTATCCGAGCTGCATATATTTTGTGATGCCTCGGAAGGGGTTATGAAGCAGTAGCATATGGATGCTTCGCCTCAAATAAAGGTACCAACTTCGTAGCCGCTGACAAAGAGCTTAGAGGCTGGGTACGCAACTTAGGCAGCGGGTCCGTCACTGACAAGCTCTTACAAAAGGGAGTTCAGTGACACTTCAACCCACCGTATGCTAGTCATCGGAGTGGAGTATGGGAGGGATTGATTCGATCTGTCAGATGTATTTTGAGCGCAATCTGCCGAGAGCAACGAACCAATGACGAAACCCTTCTAACTTCATTGACTGAAGTAGAGCGTATTCTAAACAACAGACCATTAGTTCCTGTTGCCGCAGACGGTCCTGACAACATCGTTCTAATCCCGAATGACTTAATTCTTTTGATGAGAAATACAGGGTTGGCCCCAGAATGCGATCTGGTAGACAGGTACATTAGGTGTTGGAGACAAGCGAATAACACGGTAGCTACCTTTTGGAAAAAGTGGTCTCGAGAGTATGTGTCATCGTTGCAAGTGCAATAGAGGTGATTGACAAGGCAACGTAGTTTCCAGGTCGGTGACGTTGATCTTGTTGCATCCGATGGACTGACTGGGGACCAGTGGCCCCTGGGACTAGTTACGAAAGGTGAAGTAGACGGGGACGAACTGGTCCGTACTGTAGATGTTCGCAGGAAGACTGGTCTAATGAGGAGAGGTGTGAGGCGCCTGTTTGTTAGAGGGGCCTGATTGTTTGACACTACGGTTCGTGTGAATAGTTATGTTAAGTATGAGTAGGTAGGAAGCCAGAACTGAACAGCACTACCAGCGGTCTGTCAGATACGGACGAATTTTGGCGGGCGCTGTAAATTTGTTGGTCCACGAACTAAGAAAATTCGTTCCCATCGCTTGCTTTCCCCATTTTCCCCAGTAACCTGAAACTTGTTTCCACTACCTCACCCACCCCATTTTGTTTTATTGAACTAATGTGTCACGAAATGTCCGCCGCGCGAGTGGCCATTCTTGTCCTGGTCCGCTGGCGTGTCGGTTCACCTTTGACTTTGTTGGTCCTGTTGAGAAGCTGTTGATTTTGCTGGACGAGGCTATCGTCGCGAACGATTGAGGTTTGTCTATTGTAATTATTGATGCATTCCGTTATTAGTGCCGTAGAAATTGCTGGATCCGTTTTTGGGCTGCGCGTAACTGAACGATCAGACGTGAACCGGTACAAACATCGTTTATACATCAAAACAAACAAATTCCCACAGTACAATGGGCATATTTCATACTTTCCTAAATATCCCGTCCACAATCACTCTCACAATATTTCAAACCCACACATTAACGCAAACTAACGACAGCATATACTCCCTGCGGATAAATTCCAGCACGTGACGGTTGCATTTGGTAATATCTACGCGAACCGTTAATCTTGGAAGTTGTATATTTGGTGGATCCAATATCAAGGTGTTTTGTTGTCCTCCACTATTTGGTTTATCGATTGTTTTTGAACATTAGCACCTTATTAATGAGAAAATCGCCAATACGACCTTCTTCCTTTTTAGATCCGAATTTGTTGCTCAACGGGTTCAGAATTTATAGCCGGTCGTTGCTTACAGACGCGACCATCGTGGATCCAGCATGTCGATGGACGTTGCAAGAAGACTAAGCGTTGCTCGAACAGCCAGTTGGTAGTCCGGTATCAACAATCATAAGAATGCATGCTGTGATTTGTACGTATATTGCAGCATGGGACGTGAAGGAAGCGTTCACAACCATCATCGGGTCAAAACATAGAGGCCCGTTCATAAGATCAAGGTTGTTCTCATCGAACGTGTTTCTTCGGTTGGGTGTTTCTTTATCGGCGAAAGTGAGAAACAGGAATGAAAATACACAACGCTAATTTCGAAACTTTCGATACTGGTTCTGTTTCACTACAGCGCACCAATTTGTTTTCCGCGAGTTCGAAAGGAAATGCGCTTTCATGGTAAACCAAATGAAATTCAAAATGACGAAATTGAACTCGTTGTGCGTTGAAGTGTAGCTAAACACAGAACGGCTATACGTACAATGAGTGATTTCAAATGTGTGGATTTTCCTCCTCGGTTATCGTACAAATACATTTATGGAGACAAGTAATGATAGCGAAATTAATCATGGAGCATTTTATTCACGTTCGTTCATGTTGATCCCTCATTGGTCTCAAAATCGTTACCGTAATTTATCCCAAGGTTGACGTACTTCATCCTTAAACCTCACACCAATCAAATGCCGTGCGTGTTTTATCTCAAAACTGTCGTAAATTATCCCCGTATAATTCCTAATGTGTGCTGGCAGGGGTGTATTGACCTTCCCCGCAAACTAAACGGCCTTCGTTTAAACGAACACTATTATTAAACGGACATTATTAATTAGTAGTCCGTCACAGTCTTTGAGGTAGGTGTCAAGAAAGTCGTAATATTTTGCTCCCACTGATCGTTACGGAGGTCGTTAGCCTGTATCGTATATTCACATGTGCTACTTAGGAAGAATGCTTTAAAATGCAGATCCCACTTTCGTTTCATCTCAATTATTTACGGAGATATGGAAGTTCGAATACATCAAATTTTTTTTATTAATATGGCTTATTTTCGACCTAAGTACAGGTTCATGTGGTTACCCAGTATGAGCTGTCAAACGTCTGTAGTACTAATGTAATGCCCAGAAGAAACACTTTCACTCACTTTTACTCTATCTCGACTGTTATAAGAGATAGACTCGCCTACTCATCGCCGCAAATTTTCTTTCACCTACCTTTCCTCTCCCTCTCTTTTCTACTACGATTTTCGGTGGACCATTCGAACGAAAATCGGGTTGGCGGTGAAGCGAATATGACCGTTGAGGTAGGCAGAATTGGTTGTGGATTATGTGGACGTGCCTGATAAATTATGAAATAAAAAGACAGGGTAAAATTTCTTTTATTTCCTCGGATTTTCAAATGAACTTAACTGAGGGAGGTTGGTGAAGCTTCGGAAGTGTTGGAAATAAATAACGAAATTGATTTCAGTGAAATCACTGAATTTAGAAAGACCAAAAACGCGTTGCTGGCGGAATTTTTCCATCACCCACCGTTTGCCGTGCGGCCCTCGCACCATTTTCCTAGTTGGGTACCATTGCTATTCCATCCAGTTCCCCTAACTTACAAGTGAGGGTAAAAGTTACCCTATGCTGAATCACCCACTGCTGCTCCACCAATCTGTCCTAGCTTGCGAGTGAGGGCAAAGGGTACCCTCTGATGAAACACGCGAGCACACATCGACAGACGAGTTAAGCCACTAAGAACAAGCAAGTGAGTGATCTGGTTGTCTGAGAAAAACGGTACACACTATCGCAAGTTTTCTCCAGCATGGAACGTTGGTTTCAGGTGTCCCATCGGATGACTGAAACCTTGTATCAAATGAAGTCTTCGTCATCCCTTTCATCAAATCTGATATCTACAACTGTGTACACGCATGTGAAGGAACTCATTTTCTTCAATTATATAACGGGTATATTCGCTCCAGGTGGTATTGGCTAGCGCTTTTTTCGGCTCGCACACAAACGGTACATTGTCCGTGGACCGGTCTAAATCGACATACTTTAGGGGTACTGTGCAGGACCCCTTCCTCATAAACACTGAAGGAGTGAAAACAAAAGCTGAATTAGAGGGCGCTGACAAATCTGTGAATTTAGAACATGCACCAATCAGGTGACTGAGGTTGAAGCTGGTTGCCACAGAATGGGTATTCAATTGTGTCGGATATCTGAATACAATCCGGGTAAAAAACGAGTTGATGAGCATCACAGCGATAGCTGTCGATCTGTACCGGTTGACCGTAGTGTCCACACCGCAAACCATTTCCGGGCTTCTTCACCCATCTGGGTTGATCACTGTTTGCACATGCAGCAGTGAGGAAGTCGTGCAAAGATAAGCCAGTCTCAGCACGTTCTACTATTTTGCTCGCAGGGGCAGTGATGCTGTTAAAAAAGGCTAGTGCCCTGCGGCTGCTACGGTGATGTAGTTTACTTGCAAAACTGTAAACACCGCGAGAAGACTTACTGTAGAGATAAAGATGTTCCCGAAAAACCGGTAATATATGTATGCATGGGAGCCACAATGAACGATAAAAAGATACACTCAAATACCGTGCATGCCATCAAAAAAGAAGACGTCACCATCGTGTTGTACATGAAACTGCAATGTTCAAGGCGATTACTATCAAACCAATTAACTTGCACTCAGCTACTGTTTCGAAATGGAGTCGTGGGGTCTGCCGGTTCGTGTTTTCGGACAAAATAACTTGCGAACGTAGTCATTCGGCAAATGTTCTTGTCATAAAAGTCAGCATCGGAAACTTCACGATGGTCACATCCGTAGGTGGTTTTCAATCCAAACTCTTCCATCAGCCACTAGCTGTGGAGCCATACTTTTTAAATGGCAATGGCTAGGTCGTCTCTGGGGTGTCCTATTGTTTAACCGTCCGCTGGCATCCTCCAATATATTATTTGTGCCAGTCTTGAAGTGGACGACATCGCTCTGTGCATGAGTAGCCCACTTGGGCTTGATGTACAGCCAATGACACAACAAATACTTCGTGAGTTTCCTATCCGTTCAGCGGATGATAATCAAATCACGCTTGAACCTACGGCATATGGTTCAAGGGTGCAACGTATTCTTCCTCACTGTCTACTGTAGCCATTAGGTTGAACAGATAACGACTGTGAGAAGAATTTGTCCTTTAACGAACATGACGGAAGAGTTTCATCTGCGATGCTTACGAACGGTGTCACGTGCGAGAAATTAACACGACGTGGCAGCCGAAAAACACACGGGCTGCCCTTATTTGCGCGGCCATCTTGTCCATTGTAGCCACCCTATTTGGTTATTGCTAACTGCGTTAGAGTTGCGAATAATAATTGTACTCTTTCTCACCTCCAACTTTTATATGCACTTAAAGGTTTGTTTGAACGAGTATGGTTACCGGCAAGTCGCCCGCGCTCTCGAACGTACGGCCCCGCTGCCTGCTCGCCTGTCGTTTCGCGGTACTAACGTTTCATTTTGCTATCCGCTCGCTCTCACGTCGACTTCGCGTGTCGGCATGTATTCTTTGTATACTCGTTACGTTATTTGTAAGCGGCAGGCCATAACCCGTCTGAAATCCACACCATCAGAAACATCCTCACTGGAGTGTGCTGTCACCATTTCTCAAAAAATTTCGAACAGTCTATGTAGTGACGCATACTTATCACTACGGACGTACCGGTATATCACCGGTCGACCGTGTCTCATGCCATCTGTTACTAGGACGTGGTATAACTTCCGGCTTAGAAAACATGAGGAAATGTTCATTGACGAACTTTTGCCTGTTTGTCCCGTCGGTGGAATCCGCGTTCACAACATGCGGGAAACGCTGGCAAGGTATAATTTGCGTTCTTTTGGCAAAGCAGATGTGCGTGAATCTGTTGTGTTCATCCTGCATGGCGCGTACCACACCTATCGCACCGATCACCGACAGCACTTCCTCGAAGTCCTCTGGTGTTCCGTTGCCATTCTTACACAACAAACTCGTTGGACATTGCAGGCTTCAACTTGTTGCAAAAGTTCCCAACATCAGGGGTCGTGATAAACTTCCCGTAGATATCCGCAACATACTGCTTAATGTCACCGGTCGGTGCATTGTACTGGAGCAAGCTTTTGCATTCGTTCAATTCACTGAAGGTGAGTTCGCGATTTGTAAGATGGGACTCATATCAGACGATTGAGGGTGATTCTGCTCTAACTCGAAAGAGCTCACAACCACACAGGTGTCCCGTCCGACCACACGAAATCGTGAACTGCAACGTGTCGCGACAATTGAATTGCTGAAACAAACAACAGTTAACCCAGTGGACACGTCGCAAACCCCTGCACACGCTACTAAGCTCTTATATTCCTCACAACGGTAGTAAATCTGGACAGTTTTCAGGGAACCAAGCCAACTTACCTTATCGTGATCGAGAACCGTTTTCGACCTACGGCTCGTCCGATGAACGTAAATAACGTCCACATCTCCCATGTACCTTTGAAGGCACGCCTGGAACTGTAAGAAAGTGCGGAGTTCACGATTTCAAAACATCGCCTTGAAAGCCGCAATATATCCACCAAGAGTAAAAAATATCCTGATGTGATGAATAATACCTGCACTATCGTATGTCTAGGTGTACGGTATTTCGGCAAACGTATTAAGATTGCCACACGCGAGCAATCACATGAGCCATGCCGACTTTCGAAAAAGGCACACGATAAGGTCGTCCCTAATTAACGGCCAGTTAAAACAAACAGATGAGCCCATGACACAAGTTTTGGCGATGTTAATTTCCGCACCATGTAACAAGCTAATAAACCGGAATATGTGGTTAAGTAATTTTCTCACCCACGGTAACTGAAGAAATCACGGTCTACTACTAGTACTCAAGGGGTGGACGCGATAGCTTGAATGGTACGGTCACCATTGGTTGAGGAGCTGGGCATGGTGTTATTGTGTCCAGTAGAAAACACGGCGAAGTAATGGTTTTGCTTTAGTCGTACACTCAGGAGTGTCGAAAGCTGGTCCCACACTACGCCAGACGATTGTTTTTTAAATTGTTGTGAAGGTGGCTTGTGGGGAATAGATGAAAAGTCCGATTCCACATTGGCGTACCTGCGACTGAGCGAGCAAAATGAAGGGAAAGTATGATGCGTTTTTCTGAGTTTAATACATTTATAAAGTCGGGTGACGAAACACCGGGTACACAAGGGAGCGGTGATGACGAACATTCAAAACAATCGCACGAAGTGATAAATCATAATTTCGATCGGCACAATTTTTCGCAACCCAAGAAATGACAAGAGAAATCAGGCAAAACAAACAGCCCTTAATACAGAGATCCCTGACTGTCAGTTGTAATGCGATATGTTATACGGAATCAGTGGTAGCCCAAAAAAGCCAATTGAAGTCCACAAACGGACACCGATCACATCTGGGTAAACAGCATATAGACTGGAAATTCACAGCACAACGTTGGGAGCACAGCCAATCCCGTTTGCGTTTAGTCCGCAAACGATTTCGGTTTTTGTTTCTGCCTCTGGTTCGATTTCGATCGAGATGTTTGAACGAACTCCTCTGTTTCGTCGTTCGCATCAGCTTCTATTGCGAGCGATTCCATCTGGAGAGTGCCGTTTGGAGACACTGTAACACCGTTCTTTTCTCCTTGGTCAGGGCGAGTGTCAGCGATTACTGACTGGCTGGAAGTACTGTTCTCTTGCTTTACGTCGTCGTCATTAGAACAATGTACTTCGTTAGACTGTAGAAAAAAGATGAAATGAAGTTACAGAAACGCACAATTCGTGAATCTGAAGGGTTTTTATGTAGTCTAACACAACGTACCCGTTAAATACGCATGTAAGGTTGTATACTAGAGGCAATGTCATGACCGGCTGATGTACAGTTAGACTCAGCTAAAACAAACACAGAGTGGAATAATGAAAGCGTGCCAACTATACGGAGGTAGACACGTTCACTGTTAAGGTAGTTGGGCAGTTCAAAACTTGGTCTTCATGGTCTCAATGGCAGGGTGTCACAGTGAAGCACTAACTGCACAAGGCTATACGAAAGCGAAGGCATTAAACAACAGACTAACAAAAGTTCTTTACAGGTAGCAAGCATGGTCATTTTGGTATCTCTTATCCGCCCGGAAGCGCAAACCTGTCGGTAAATCCCATGTATGTCAGTCGCGTAGTCCCCATAGAGGAATTAGGTTGACCCGTCATTATTGGGGTTCTGGCATACATTACACCTCGTCCACCCACTGCAGCTCGGGAGGCAAACATTAGGGAGGAACAAGCAGGGTTTCACCTTGGACGGGGTTGTATTGATCAAATTTTCACTATTTGCCGAATTCCGGAGCAGTGTCACGCGTACCACCGGTCAACAAGAGCCGTATTTCTCCACTGTCAAGTTGCGTTCGATTCGGTGGGTCGATCTACACTTTTAGAGTGGTTCAAACACATGGGTGTACCGACCAAGTGTGTGAATGTACTGTCGGCGCAGTGAACTGTGTGATAGTTTCAGCACCAGGATTGGCGTACGTGAAGACTTTCCAATTCTGCCACTCTTATCTACTTTTGTCATAGATGAAATAATGGAAGATTGTCGGTAGCATTTGCAAGATGGTGGCGCGCACCCCTCACTGGGTGAAAGTCGGACTGATCGTGATTATGCTGAAAACAAGGTTGTGCTGTTTGACACTGTTCCTGAATTGTTGGGCAGACCAGACAATGGTACGTTCAATCACGCGACTCAAACCATGAAAACAAATGAGTCTTGATGAAATAATCAACGGTTGGAAATACGCTGAGTGATGAACGCTCAGAGAGTGATGAAACAGAGTGATTGGTCCATGGTAAAGGAAGTACCAACGATGAGCTACAGTGCAAATAGAAAAGCGGTATAAAGATACAGTAAATAAACACAACTGATTGTTCGACGGCTATCCACCTGACAACTTCGCCTTCAGTAAATTGTTCGTAGGATCGTTGTCGAGGATTCACCTGTATGTTTCCAACCGATAACCATTCCTTCAAGACTCGTTTGTCTTTTCCGTTCGAGTCGCTTGATTGACCATACAAACAACTGATCTGTTTAACAACGCAGGGGCAAAACACTGGCCACGTGGTCTTCATGAGCCTAAAAATGTCTACATCTGAAGATCAACCGCAGCCCGTTCTGAAGCAACAGCGAGAGCAAGTTGAGCAATCGTAACAACTTCTCATCGAGTCTCTGACTAAAACTCTTCAACCATTGTCAAAAGCGGTAACTTCCGGTAACAAATCAACGTCAGTCTATTCAATCGCCGCAGCCACTGCGGGACTCCACTACGAACCTTCATCTAGACATGCATTTGACGCACGGTTCAAACGATAGAAAGACATCTCCCAGAGTGAACTTCCTGGTAAGGATTCTAAATGGCCACTGTGAAACAAAAACGGTTTACGAATTCCATTCTTCCGCGACAACCGAAGAGTTTGGATTCCGACCAAACCGCCAAGCAGCTCAGAAATATTTTTGGTTAACGGCTTTCCCTAATCAGTGCTCAGTGCAACTGCATCACGTTGGTTGAACGTGGGTCAGAAGATTACGTAACCTTTACAGTCTTGGTCATCCGGGAATGTGAAAAGTTCAAGCTGAAATCTCACGAGGAAGATCAGTCCAAATGCCTCATTCTCATTGCTGGTCTTCACTCGCCTTGGGACATTCGAACTCGCTCATTATCCAAACTTGAGCAGGAAAGGAGCATCACGGTGGGAGCCCTCTCTGCAGTGCCAAAGATTGGTGAATCTGAAACATGATAGCCATAATTCAGCAGACAACAAGACCCTCTATCGCCGGTGCGGGTCAGGCGGTAAAAGGAGTCACTGCTAAATCCACAAAAGGGCCCCAACATCATGTTGGTTCGTGGAGAGTGGCATTTCAAATGGTTTTGCCCATTCAAGAAGCACCCACGCCAGAGATGCAATCGACGTGGCCATAAAAGTTTCTGTGACCCACAGGGCACCACCATCTCCAGCGATCGTCGATATCAAGTTCCAATTTCATACGGCCACAGAAGCAATTTTAACAAATATGCTAAAGTCAAACCGAATATCCTGTTTTTTGCCTTTGAAAATGAATTGGAACCGCGTAGCCAGTACACAAAGGTTACCATCAACAATTTCCCAGTTCATTTTCAGCTAGACAAAGCTTCTGACATACGTACCCCCTGAGAGTCAATCCGTAGACGCGATGTGTGAACCATCAAACCCAAGGTACACTAGACAATATGTTGCAATTAACTTGTGGAGTAATCTGCAACAGTTCTTCCATAGATGTGCAATTTACAGGACATTGCTACTTACTTAAACTTGTTTGATCTTGATTAGGTAGTCAAACTCGATATATAGAATGTCCCTTTAACATCCGTGTGGTACAAATTACAGCTTACATCTACTGGGGACCCACCCGAGCACTTGACCAACACTATTCTGTCGAGACTTTTTAGTTTGCTCCAACCCGGCCTTGGATGCTGCACGAAAGTCAAGGCTAGTCCTCAATTAACGTTAAACACTCGACCAGTTTTCCGTCAAAAGCGTCCAGTTCTCTACGCTGCTCTTGCGAATGTCGAGAAAGAACTCGAACGCCCCGAAAAGTCAGGTCATTGAGCCAGTCAATTACCCATCCTGGGTAGCCCCTGTTGTCGATGTTCAACAGGCGAACGGTGAAGCGTGTCTGTGCCGACTACTTCACTGGCATCAACACCGTTTACCGGTTGCAACTCAAATGAACTTACGGAGAGTCTCGCCGATGTGCTTGACCACATTCAACAATACAGCTTCCGGCTCTGTGGAGATAACTGTGCATTTTTTTCTTATATCTATCAAACACCGCGGTTTCATTTTCGACAAACAAGGGCGTCATCCCGACCGGGATAATATTTTGGCAATCCAACAGATGCCAGCACCCACAAATATTTTCATCTGACGCTCTATTTTCAACCTCGTAAGAAACTATGGCACTTTTTGCCTGACATGCACCTTATTCGTGCCCCGCTGAATCAACATATGAAAAAAGACGTCTCCCAGAACTGGTCGTTTCAATGCTAGTCTACATTTGATTGAGTCAAATCCGTGCTTAATTCTGACTTGGAATTATTGTAGCTACGGATGCTTCGACTACGGTATCGGTGCTCTCAACTCACACATTATTCCAGATGATATAGAAAAAGCAACTACTCACGATATCAATACCCTAACCCCCCACTGAGTGCAATTGTGGTCAGATTGAGAGGAAGGCTCTGGCGCTCATAGTTGCAGTCAAACGTTCCATGAAATACCTTATGGGCGACACCTCACACTTTCAACGGATCGCAAGCCTCTTCTTTGTTTTTGATTCGAAGAAAGGTATACCAATCTATACGGCCAACCGCTTACAGACACCCTATTTAGACTGATTAACTCTTAGTGCACTCCACCTGAGCACGCAGTTATCGTTTCAATCACAGTAGGGCCAGAGGTTAGTATTCTGCTCGCCTCTACAATCTGCTCACTTCCACTAACGTCACCTATGGTTCGCGACGTCACGACCAACGACTATCTACTTCAACAAGTGGTCCGCTCCCATCGTACACGCTGGCTTCCGGCATGTCCTGACTTGCAGCTTCAACCGTTCTATCAACGTCGCTCCTCGCTTCCCGAAATCGATGGCTGAATTCTATTAGCAGAACCTGTTGTTATTTCTTTTGAGCTGCAACAACAAGTACTCAGGCAGTTCCACTTCGGACATCCCGGGATTAAACGTGTGAAATCTTTAGCGCGCAGGCCAAGAATGGATCAGGACTTGGTTCAAACTGTTCGTATGTGGTCGAAGTGTCAAGCGTCACCTAAATCTCCAGTGTAAGCATTTCTTTCTCCGTGGTTTGTGCCGATAACCCCTTGGTGTCCCGCTTGCATGTTGACTTCGCTGGAGCCACTATATCACACATGATACTTGTAGATGCGTATAGCAAGTGGAAGGAAGTCATTTAACCGAATCATACCAGTTACCAAGCCACCAATGTCAACATCCGGAAGGTGTTCAGTCGTTTCGGTATACCGGAAATTCTGGTTCCGGACAACAGCAATGCATTTGCTCCAGCAGAATTCTGTCAGATGAATGGAATTCAGCATATACGAACACTGCCGTAACACCTACAGTCAAATGGCCAGGTGGAGCGTTTTGTTGACACGTTTAAACGGGCAATCCTGACACTTGAGCGGGAAGGAACTACGCCGGAAGCAGTGGAGACGTTTCCAATGACTTAGAACAAGCCCGCACGCCGAACAACAAGCCTCCGGCGGAGATACTGATGCACCGGAAAACCCGCCTGTCCAGTGGCGTTATACGCCTAGCAAAAGGCACATGGAGCAGCAATTCAACCACCAATATGGTGCGATTAATCGTGTTTTCATTGAGTCAGCTCGAACTCGCGAAGGAATACCGCGATGATGTTGAAAAGTGAACCGCAGGTCGCACACTACGACTGACTGCTCGAGGCACATAAGACGTGGAATTTTAATCTTCTATATGGGTCCGCCATGCAAGTTGGCTGCGTCCGTTTTCTCAGCAGGTGACCGTCAAGTCCAGCTAAGTTATTCCATTGGATATTATCTTGAATACGTTCGAGCTACCTCAAGACTTTTCGGTTACCGCTCCAAATCCGTAGGCACATCCTTGAAGCAACTTCACACCCAGAAGATGGGAGGATCGTTCTCGAAGACAAGTTGTGCACATGCAGGTGAATCCTCGACAACGATCCTACGAACAATAAACTGAAGACGAAGGTGTTAGGTGGGTAGCCACCAAACAAACAGTGGTATTTATTTACTGCACCGCTTTTCCATTTGCATTGTAGCTTCTTTTACCATGGACTGATCACTCTATCTCATCATTCTCTGAGCGTTCATCACCCAGCGTATTATCAACCGTTGATTATTTCATCAAGACTCGTTTGTCTTCTCGGTTCGAGTCGCACTTTACAGACTCAACATGTGTTTTTGCAAGTTTGCTGTGACTACATAGACATTTTGTTAGATAATGAGGTCATGGTGGTTGTCGACCGCTTTGCATAACTGAAAAGCTGCATCAGCGGCAATGTGGGAAGTGAAACAGAATTGCGTATCTCTAAGGCTAGGATGGTGTTCGCTAATCTGGGGGCACGTGTGGTGACAGAGGGATATCTCTCGGAGCGTAAGGGTCACGTGAATCAGAAAACAGTGAGGCCTGTTTTGCTTCACGGCAGCGAAAATTGGTCGTTCAGAGTAGACGGCGTGAACCGTCTTCAGATGTTTGGCCACCGACTCCTGTGGGTGCTGATAGGGTTTGCAGTATTTTGTGGACTGGCTTCTTATTATCGATGGTGTATCTTCGGGTTTTCTCAGGCTGCCAAACCCTCAACAATGGTGACGGGGAAATCGCGTTTGTTCAAGTGATCTGGGGACTGTCAGTAGTCGTTTGATCAGCTGAAAACTGCGTTATGCACGGCCCCCCTTCTGGCGCTTCTAAATACAAAGATAGGTGTGAGAATACTTACCTTGGACACTGCCACTAGTGCAGCCGCCGTTAGGGCTGTACTTTCCCAGCTAGACAATAACAATGTAGAGCAAGTCATTGCTTGTGGAAACCGAGGCCTCAACAAAAGTGAACAGAAATATTGTACTACTAGGAAGGAACTGCTTGCTCTGGTGCATTTTATCGAACATTTCAGTCATCACCTCGGAAGGCGTTTCTCGATTCGAACGGATCATTAATCTATTCAGTAGTTGAGAAATTCTGAGGACCCAGAGGGATAAGTTTCCTGTTGGCAAAAACATTCACAAGAGTACGACTTTGAGTGAAAACACAGACCTGGTCCACGTCACCGAAACGTTGATGCTTCATCTAGAAGACCGAAACGCAACCATGGAGATTACTCTTCAAACACTAGTGGTTATTCCATGGTGATTACCGACGATATTCTTTACTATAAATAAGGTCCGGTATACGAAAGCCAAATTGCAGTCCCCGAATCAGCGGTTCCTATGATCCTGGAGAAACTCCATGAGAAATCGGGACGTACGGATCAGAACAAATTGAATGCAGCTGCGAAACAGGGTTCCTGGTAGCCTCACTAGCGAAGGGACTTCAAGAACGTGTACAATGATCGTAGTCTGTGTGCACAAATTAAATGCTCTAAGGGAGAGCAATATGTACCGTTACAAAGTAGGCTGACGGGGTACCCAAATTAGAGGGTAGAAACTGATGTTATTAGACCGTTACCGGAGACTAGCGGCGGAAATAATTACATCCCAATAATGGTAGATCACTGCAATGAATGGTGCAGAGGTGTGCCAGTGCCAAGAGTAGACAGCACAACAACCACCGAATTCATCCTTGATCTCGTGCTGCGGTGCCCCGACTCAGATGCATTCTCACCGGCGGTCGAATTTCGAAAGTGCGTTGATGCCTGAACTGTGTAGAATATTAGGCATAATGAAAACTAGCTTATCACCCACAGTACAATGGTGCAGTAGAACGCGTCAACCACACGTTGAGGTCATTCCTAACGGCGTTTGTGAATTCAGCAAACACCAGATCATGAGGAAGCCGTGTCTAAGTGCATTTTGTATACCGCGCTAGCGTCCATTCTTATACAGCAAAATCATCGTAGCGCCTGTTAAAGAAGAGAGATATGCGGTTGCCATCCGATTTGTCTGTTCTTAGGTTGGTGTCAGACAACCTGCTGAATTTGGATTATTGCATCCAGTTACATGACTAGTTCACGTTGGCATGTGAACATCTGCGAACGACCCAGCGGAAGCAAACAGAATATTATGACAAGAAGGTATATGGGAGCCTCCTAGAGCCTGGTGATGAAGTCTGGCTAAATGCGGAAGAGACGGAAACTGGAATTCTGAAAAACTGTCTCGCGAAGAGACCATAAGGTGTGCAGCGAATTACTTCTGAGTCCACTTGTAATATATGTAAGCCAACGACAAGTCCGCACACACAGTATTACATTTCAGTCAGTTAAAGCCGGATAGGGCAGGACGAGATCGACCGAATAACGGTGATGATTTGCAAGTAGCTTGGGAGTGCATCGTACCGCCAGATGGAGGATAACCAGAAGCACTGCAGCTAGTGCTCTAGACGGGGAGAGCAGTGTATCAGCAGGCGATGTATCGCCATTTGTTTTTACCACACACAGTCCTTACCGCTTCCTTCCAGATCCTCGAACTCGCCGGCTGACGGCGCAAGCAACAAGTCAACAAAAAACGTGTATTAACACAACAGAGACACCGAGAGAAATTTAATTCACACCGTGTTCCTCTCTCTCTCTCTCTCTCTCTATAAATATATATATATATATATATATGGACAGGAGCATGATGTGAATTGAATTTCTCTCGGTATCTGTGTTGTGTTAATAAACGTTTTTTTGTTGACTTGCAGCTTCTTTGTTTTGTGAGACAGACCTTATTAAGCTTCGATGGCGAGCGTTGGACATCGTGTGCTGTCACGTGTGAATGACTCATTGGAATATCAGATTAGTGTAGGGCAGGATGCGAGAGTGTACTGCGGCTAGGATGACACTGACAAACAAGTTAACCGATAAGGGCCCTAGTTGTCGTTGTGGTACACCTGTGAGGGGTCAATACTCACGGGACGCTGCACTGTTGACTACGATCCTGAACAGCGGACGTTTCAACAGCCACGTCGAAAGACCTGCGTGAAATCGAAGAAACTGACAGGAAGGCTGAAAATTCTATCAGCAGTCTTATTTCAATTACCAATCGCTCCAGTTAAGGTCGGAGCGTAAGAAAGACCTCGTCAGAATCAATCCTGCGTCAACGAACAGCCGGAGAACAGTTGAAGCACAAAAAGCAGGACACCAAAAATACCGGACTGTTAAATCTTTGAATGTTCGGAAGAAAAACGCGCAGTACTGATGACGCTAATTCCAAGCCAATCAGGAAAAATGAACGACTGGTCGGCAGCGGCCGATTATTAAGAAATATTGCAGACAACCAAAGAAGTGCGCCACGAGTGACGAATAACCGGCCACTTTAGTAGCCGGGTATGCACCCTTACATCAATCATACGATCGATCCACTTGATGCGGGCCAGACGGTGCGCAGAATCTAAGCCGGAAAACCGACAATGTGCCTTGAATGTCGCCTGTATATTAGGAAAAAGCTGAGATGAGAACATAACATGAACACATACAGCGACCCTGATTTACGACGAACTTGACTGAGACAAACTTCTTCGTAACGCAGCTGATCGATCGATCGATCGGTCAGATAGTCTGGATTATTCTCATAATGCAGGTGACCATATAAATGCACAGCATTGGAACATCTGTCATGCGCAATGCACTCCGCATAACAGAAATTGGTGGTTTGCAGCACATGGGTTGTAATTCCTCGCAGACTCGAGTCAAACAAAAATATGAACTCACAGGTGGACGCCTGGGAGTGAAGTACCCGACTAATAAAATTACTGATTGTGAGCAGGTTGACGGAATTCCTGAAGCAGATGAAAACCGACTGTGAAAAAGCTAAGTTTCATCCGGATTCACACCAATGACGAGAACCGCATGCTCTTGAGGGATACGTTAGTCTACAGTCGGCTAATCAGACTAGACCGGATGGGCTGTGCAGGTATTTGTTTACACTGCATAAGCACCGTGTAAGTAGAACAATAAGTGGTCCAACGCAAGCTATCTGTTCGGTTCCGAGCGTTTCAACAACCTATTCCGGAGAGGAATGTCGTCATCCAAGTGTGAATGGTACGTGACACCTTTCGTAACCAATCCATCTTTGGCGCCAGCTGCTCTAGTGACAGGTCAGATTTTTCCTTTCTACCACACACTGGCGATTGTTGTAATGAAAATGTGGAGTAAGGTATGAAGAAGGCAGTGTTTGGCAGCTAAATTCCAGAGAAAACCCGAGCTCGTTAGCCTCAGCGAACCATTATGCAATAAAACACGAGATGGGATGCACAGTGCAGAACTGTCATCACGCTGTGACAAAAAGGTGACAACACAATATTTGTCAAAACAAAAGACCGAATAAACATCATGTCTGCCTACTTGTACCTGACTGGAAGTGGCATCAACATGTGCTCCAGTCAACGTCTTGGATCGCACCAGTTTACCCTAGAAGTATAGAAACGCAAACAATGGTACATGATATAGACAAAAAGAAACACTAAAGAACGGGGAAACATGCAACCAAAGATGGGCACCGCTGATCTAGTCGGTGCACCTGGCGTGTACTGTGAACGTGCGACAAAGAATATCGACTGTAAGTCTGTGGAAGCTAGGACGAGTCGAACAAAGCCTGTCTACAAATCAATCATTACGTGGAAATCATTCAAACCAGTCAGTTAACATGGAATTTTTGCCCCCAGGGTCACTGAAGCATTGCCAATGGTAGGGCCAAGAAATCAAAATAAATAAGAAAAAACCTGATAACGGATTCCTATAGGTTGCACAGAAAAAATGGAGTTGCGCCGGACATACACGGCTTCTGGTAATTATAACACGGACTAATTCAACAATCTATTGTCATTTCACAATTCTGGGAATGACATCGGTTACTTGTGGACATGCGATATAGTGAACAGAAGCTCAGGCAAATTGCTGCACGTGGCTTTTAATTCTGGAGGCGAACAGAAGACCATAATAACTTGGCAAATATCACAAAGGAATCGTACACGTAGAACACTGGACAACAACGTCCTGTCACTTCGAATTACGGATTAAACGCTCTAGCACAAGTGCCAGATTTTACTGAAAGAAAAGTAACAGGAAAATCAGAAAAGATATAACTGAAGAAACATTAGTTTGAAACGTCAAAGAGGGAGTCAGTTGCATGTGATTAGCGACAGAGGGCGGCTTATTAGCGGTCCCAGACGCCCAAAATCAGGATATACTTAACATATTTTGAATGGTAAAACCCTGGGTTGAATGATATCATGCACAACTTTGCAAACGATCGTACCGATGTGAAAATAATTCTGGAGAATGCATATCTGAGGCACAGAAAACAACATTTCTAGGTTGACTGTCGCAAGACGTTCGCTGCCCAGAGGACATACAAGATCACATGTGCGCTGGATATTGCCAGCCTAGACAGCTGCACTCGCGAAAACCGAAGATTAAACCAGCGACTGATTAGTGAGTGGACGAAAGTCGTTACGACTAAGCTATCGCGAGATAACAGCGGAGTTCCTCAAGGCTATCTGCTGTTTTCGTCACCAACACTCCGGCAGCCCTTGCATCTGGTCTAACATCAGCTGTATTATTACGTCAAATCATGAACCAGAATATGGAGACGAAGAGGGATTCGCGTGGTTAGAAAACTCCGAATCTTCACAGGCTGTCCTGTTTAGTGCGGCGGATGTTTATTTATCAGCTGACTTCAAGATAGGTAGAAAACGGCACTATTAAGAGCTCGACAAAGATTGGTCTAGAACCAGTAATATATAGGCGGCGAGAGCAAGACACACCCATCCCAAGCCACGTGAGTTCTTCCCTTGTAAGTTATTCGATCGCTTCGTAAGTCCGAAACAGCCTGTAGATTGACAGGCAGAACGATGCATCAATGCTTTATTCGTTTCTCAAGCAGCCCAAATGAGGACAAAGGACAATTACATGCACTGTAAGCACAGAAAGTAAATAATAACTGAGTAAGAGGATAATGTAGACAACACAGAGATAAGTGAATGCAACTGAAAGAATGGAACATGCACACAGGAACAATACCATTGTCAGAGCAGGAGAAGGAACAAGATTACCGCTCAAACAACTCACAAACGCTGTTGGTCCCGTCAGGCTGAATTGACGTAAGGTGGGCGGTAACTATAAGAAAACAGGCATTGAAAAAAGGATCCCAAACAGCTAACAAACTATGTAAGTAATTAGGCGCTTGAATAGGTTACGACAGGAGCAGTCAGCCAGAATCTGGTTTCACAAAGGTCAACAGAACCAATCCGAACATGCTGACAATCGAGGAAACTTTCTGATTGGCCTATTTTTATGATCACACCAATGATAGCCTGAATGGTCCAAAAAAACAAGTAAATACGCTTAAGCCTGTTCATGCGATTTCAATTGTGTTAAACGCTTGAATCCGGAGGTATTCAGATTACCTAATCGTAGCACCGCTGTGTTCACTGGTTCTTATGGTCGATAATAAACGCAGTAAAAGTCCACAAAGTAAATTATAGCGGAATGTTCGTCACATTGAAATCTACCAACCAACAGAGAGAAATAGTTAAGAAAGACCGCAGTGTGACTCTAAGCTGGAAATAGCTGCAACGCAGTGACTATACATGAGATTATGTACTTATAAAACCAGCATTTCAACCACTGAGCTGATAAGGTTTGTGTGATTCATCACTGCTGAATGAAACAAATACACATGGTTGCACGGAACATCATCATACATTACAGCAAAAATGATGTGGTTCGATTCCAAGCAGGGTTACGCCAAATCAGACTATAGTTCATCTGCCAAATAATGAGGTATCCCATTGGGCTGTTTTGAATGTGCAGTGAATAGAATTGACTTTTGACCAAACACGTCGTGGTTCAATGAACAAAAAGCATTGCAGTTCACCGGGCAAATACGGTTGAGTAAAATGTCAGTGAAACATAATCGGTTAGAGGTCCAAAGTTGTAGGTGCAGTTTCGAAACGGCCGAGTTACGCTCGTTGGCCATATGGTATTTACTGAGGGACAGAGATGGAGGCTGGAACGGAAGTTTTGTTTCAACACTAAGCTTTTAGTAAACACGACGTCAGAGGTAAACTGATACAAGACACGCCAAATAGCATATCTGGTTGGATATTGGTGACCAGCCAGAACCTAGAAGTATTTAGGATAACTGGCTATTTAGTCCACGAATGCACGATCGACAATGAGGTTACATCGAGTTGGCTCGAGAAACTGAGATGAACGAGATCGGAAATAAGGGCGCCACAAGTTGATTCAAACAGGAACTTGGTTTTCTTCAAATATATGCAGTCTACCATATTGTAACAAGAAGTTTCCCAATAAAAAGTGCGACCTTTATTGTTTAACCCAACGTTTTTACGCCATTTGTGAGCCCGCGCTTATGAACTGGAATTCCAGTCCGCAGCACAGCGGCGATCTCCACTCACACATCGAGTGCACTCCCACCTGGTTTGCGTGTGTGACTAACGTCTTCTGTCGTGGGTTTTTATCCTGTCATTCCTCATCCGTTGAGCGGTGGCTCGTCTGATCGCCCACAATCCGCTCGCTGTGGGGCTTTTGGGCATACCTTACTGCCGTCTTGAAGTGTTCCACTGATTGTTGGAATACTCGCGCCTCCGGTTTGATCTTCCGCCACAACACTAACAAAATACGGGGATTATCAAGGACAAAAGTAAGAACAATTACAAACAAACAGGACTTGTCTGTGCTGAATGGTTCACTTATTCGTGGCAGCAAAAGGAAAGCGTCTAAGAACGGACATAACACTCACGCGAACGGACGAGTAGGCCGAGCCAAGTTTATCTTCAAATGATTTGAAGGCGTCTGTTTGTCTGAAAAAGATAGGAACAGCACACACACCATTACGAGAACCGTCCAACAACAAGCAAGACGGTGCTAACAAAAACTGTGAATTAAATGTGGCGAAGTCGGCTTTCGTTTATTTTTTTCGAAAGAATTCCAACTGCTCCACAAGAAAAAAGCAATGGTAGCAGAGATCACCAAGCGACCACTACGCAAAACAATCTCACACGCGTAGTCATATCACTGAAATTCTCAGTTAGTTACAGAATGCGGTTGGCTGCATCCGGTTCGGATTAGCCCATCATAGTGACGGAAGCAAAAGGACGTTTGGGCTCAACCAACATCACAAGTGGCTCGCGTTGCATTACTTGCGGCTCCACTCACACATCACGTATCTGGTGTAAATCCGAGAGAATAAGACCAGGAGGTGTGTGAGTGAGGCCTTTATGTCCAGCCGGCCGATGCTTGTTAGCCAACTTGTTGGCTAGCTGAAAATTGAAAACCCTATCTCCCGAGAAAGAAACAGAGAAAGACTCCAATGGTAAGATCTCAGCTGGGCAGAAAAACGTTGGAAATAAAAAGCAAGTGGTTCAATAAACCAGTAAGTTAGTGCACTCCAGAAGGGATATGGGGAGAAAGTAGAATGCAGGGTTGGACTAGAAGAAAACAGACAAGACATTCACCATACAATGTACCAACAACGCTGGAGAAAAGAAAGGGCAGAAAGCCACAGACATCCATGTTTCTGATAAAGGGGGCGAGTGAGTTCCAAACGACGGCAATGGTTAGTTATTGTGAACAAGAAGAATTGGATATAACGGATATAACCTACTTGGCCCTAACGTATCCGATGTCTGCTGGCCGACAGGGTACTAAGAATACGCTGAAGATCAACTAATCACAAACGGCCAGCGCATTCTTCCTCGCCCACATCACTACGAGTCCTGAAAAAATAATGTTAGGACGGTGGGTTGGGGCTAAGACGCAAACCTGCTTCACGCCAGTAACAATGTCAAGTACGCCACAGATCGATCAACACGGCCGCATCTTCGCTTTCATCCCCACAACATTTTAATGAAATTAACGAACTTACCTGGACATCCAAACTTACCAAGCACCGCCTACAACGTCTCGCAGATCACGGAATCAGACGCCCTGGTGAAGTCCACAAAGCAGGCACGCAGAGGCTGGTTTCATTCCCTGCACTTCTCCTGGAGCTGTCGAGCAGCACACACCTGGTCGATCGTACTGCGACTCGCCCGAAATACAAAATGCACCTCGGGAACACTGACATCGAAAACGTCCGCATCCAGTCGGTTAAGAGGGACCCTGCCAAGCATGTTGACTGCGCAGCTCACCAGGCTGATGTTCCGATAGCTATCGAGACATTGCTTTCAACCATCACCCTTAAACAAAGGTACTACCAGAGAATCCTTGAAATCTTATGGCATTTCTTCCTGCCCCCAGATGGACTGAACCAGATGAAACAAAGCGCGTTCAAGCGCCGGTTCACAACTCTTCGGAATTTCACCTGGTAGTTCATCTTCACCTGCAGGTTTCCCGTTGCGCAGTTGACCAATCGCACTCTGCAATTCTATCAAATCTGGGGCGAGAGCAAGCGAAGATTTGATGACCTGCTGTGGCAGGCTGTTCACGATCACCCAGTTAATTGTAACAGGACGGTTAAGTAGGCTATCAAAGTGTCTGCGCCAAACTTTCATGATGTCCTCTGACGGGATTCACGAACATCCGGTGTCCACGTCAACCACTGCTTTGACAGACTGGACGGATGGACCGGGAGGTGCCTTAAGCGATTCGTAGAACTCCTTGCGTTGTCAGCAATCGGCATAATCCTGCATTCGATCACACTGATTCCTCCACCAGTCGTCCTTGATTCCGCGAACACGTTCGGTCAGTTGATGGCAGACACTCCGGAACATGGCCTTCCACGCTTCATTGTCCGCGTCTAGTGTGGAAGTGGCAAATGGGATATTCTTCTGTCGTACCAAGCGAGAGATATTTACCTTGTTGTCGTCGAATTAGTCCGAACGTTTCTTACGCTCCATATCCATCATCTCCGTGGCTGCTGCTGTAATCCGTTCGTTGATGAGTTGCCACATACCCTCCGGGGTAGTGGATGTAGAAGCGTCGTGCAGACGAGCGGCAACTGCATGTTGAAAAGCAATCCTCGTCTCGGAGTCCCCCAATCGTCTGAAACCCAGATTTTGGCGTTGTCCAGATCTACAATAAACAAACTTGCGTACATGGATAAACAGTATGGTCCTGACCTGTCTATGATCCGTACCACGTGCAGCGCTGCGCGTCACTCGCGTGATACGCACTCCATGAGTGTCGTGCTGCCGCACAATCACGTAATCGAGCAAATGGTGATGACCGCTACGTGGATGAGTTCACTACCTGATTTCGCCCCCATCCAGCTGCAATCGGCTGTTTGTGATTGTTAGCCCGTGCGTAACACAAAGTGGAGCAGACGGTCACCGTTCTCGTTGACTGAACCAGTGTCGTGGGATAAGAGGACTCCCGACCAGGCTGCCGAGTCGCGCCCGAATCGAGCTTCAAGTCACTCAGAACAAATAGTCAGTTACTCAACCATCCCAACCGGATTGTGGCAGACAGCTGATTATAGAGCTGGTCCTTTGTATCATCTGTGTGACACAGTTTGACTATAAACACTGACAAATGTGGCACACTTACTTCGACCGAGACGCAAGTGCATGAATAGAATTTGAAGGCTGATGCCGTATGATTTGCCTATCATCAAAGCATTGACGTGACCAGCGACTGCGAAACATACACCGTGCTCTCGAGCATCGTCTGCCAAGTAAGCAATCCATTAGAAGGTGTACCCGGCACTTCCTTCCCGCAATTTACCTTGGTCCGCAAGCCTTGTCTCACTCAAGGCTACAACGTCGATACCATAGCGACACAGTTCCATCGCGATCACTTCGGTTCGACGTTACGGCCGTCCTGTGGAGCTGCATCGATTCGGCGGTTTGCGCACATTCCGTGTCCCAACGAAGAGCATCTTGCATCAACGGACGTGTCTCAGGTTGGTCGTCGTGTTACTGTCACTCAACTGAGCATCGTCTGCCCTAGAATTCGTGTTCGCGAGTTCATTAGACGAAGTGAAGGAAAAGAGATTGACAGTAGCATATATTCGCTTATCCATCCTCCGTCAAACAGCAGATAGGGCGATCCGGGTCATCCTGCGCAAAGGCCGATACCGTACGGTATTTGGTTTGAGCTTTATTTGCGTGGAGTATGAAAGTTTCGGATATTGTCGGGACGCCCGGACCTAGACAGGAGTGATTAGGGCCCTCAGCAAAAGCCTTTGACTCAAAAGCCTGTACCACAAGACAGTGGATGACGCACACATAAACACTCACAACCGCAACAATAACGATCACCAGCAAACACCAAAGTGCAACAGCTACGCACACGCTCGATAGCCACACATTTATAGAGTAAACACTCAAGACGAATGTTACTACAGAGACAAACAAGTCATAGACACAGAAAACCAGAACAAACATTAAACCAAACAAATAAAACACCGGTACCATCGACAACCAGCGCAACTGCCTTTTGTTTAGTTTCTCTCCTTTGGATAATCTGATATGCCTGAACTTGCATGGACCGAAGTCTCGGTCAGCATAGCCCATCGGAACAAAACAGCACACAAGCGTGATTGCCACACTAAGGTGGTAGGAAAGATCGGGAGCTACAGCGCATAAGGGACATACATCTCCGATAACTCACCATCGGGATAATTCAATTATAATCGATAGTAAACAGGAATTAACATGTTTAACTGGACGTCTCGTGACCGAGGTCAGTTGTCTGTATATCTGTGAGTGAGTGAGCAGTAGAATCTACTCGAGGCCAGGGGACTTGTAGGACCTGAAGAAGATGTTTTGCGAATAAACCTACGTTCAGAATTCGTCTTAAAGACAGGCTACATGTTCACGACTAGACAATGCTTGAGTACTGTTTCATTTGTTGATGTTGTACACCAGTCGAACGCCTGTTCAAACGCAGTAAAGAGCAACACCCAGCTTGGATCAGAACCGGGGTCACAAAATCAATTACTAGTGCGGTCGTGTAACATATTATCATCAGCAAACATCAAGTAGACATGTCGAAAGCACTTCGGGTCGCACACAATGTTCCAATCAAGCAGCCGAGGTTGGTCAAACAGCGGATCTTGCTAACAACTGAATCGACCGCAATCAGGTTATTTAACTCAGTGCTCTGTTCACAAAAACAAATCGTTCAGGCCTTGCAACTCCCTTGGCCTTGAGTGGATCCTACTCTTCTCTTAACCACGTACACATAGACAACCGATTTCGGTCACGGGACGTGAACCTACCTTGTATCCAAAACAATGAGAGATGACACTTTTGTGTACACTGATAAGAATGTAATTGTTGTGCCTTCGGTTTGACCAATTAGACGACTTAGTCACTTCTTAATGTCCACCGTAATTGTATTGACCCGATGATGAACGATCGAAAACATGTTCGTCATGTCTTGCGTTCCGTAACGTAATGGTACATTTAGCACTTAATTATTCGTGGGTAGCTGGCATCAGCAATAAAACAAAATGAGACGAAATACGGATAGTAAGAACAAAAACCGGGGAAGGATAAATATCTGAAAAATGCACACACCACGGGCTCCGTTGATTACGAATCGTTGACGTGTTAGAGAGCGCCCACAAACGAAGGAAGTTGGCCGGACTGTTGACTACAATCCTACAGGAATAAGCATTGACGTCAAACCTTTCGTGCTCAGAACGCACAGCATGCACTGCCTAGCCTAGTCCATCTGAACAAATCATGGCGTGGCGAGCGGTTAGCTGGCACATAGGATACATATCAGAGTCGACCAAGTTCGTGAAGCAAAGCAAAACACTCAGCAATCGGAGTGCGCAGTCCAGCTAAAATACCCAAAATATCATGAGAAAAGCAAAAATGGATGCAGTTAATACCTTAACTTTCCGTACAGTACGGATAATCTGTACGTTTTACTCAGAAAACATTTGTTCAACCCATATTATCGAGTCGCAACCCAGACACAAACTTCTGTGATATACAACCAGCCTGTGTACTTTCAGTTGTCTACCCGTACCGAACATCACTTATTGGACTTACTACCAGCAGAAAACATTAGACAATGCGTGAACATCATCCCGAATGCCCATACAGATGTGACTGATACCACGCTGACCGATTATATTCATATCATTGGCAAGAAACACATTTACATTATTAACTGAATGTGCTCTGAAAGCCCGAGGATCATTAAATTTATAGAACTGACCGTTACCAAAGCCGTAGGAGTAACCTTCTAAAAAGGGTGAGCACTGCAACGGATGAAATGAGTAGAAACTCTCCTTTTTGCACAAACTCAGTGAATTTTCAAATTTCAGCGTCCAAATTTAGGAGGAACAAGTCGCGTTTGATTTAACGGCTTTATTAACCATGTCGGAGCTGTATCAAGAGTTATTGTTAGATTTGCACCAGCAAACTCGTAGCAGCTAAATGACACACAGTCATCGGCCCCAGTAATACCGCCAGTCGGTAGTCAACCAAACAGTTAATGTGTTATGCATCACTGAAAAAAAAGTTACAGGAATTCCAAACACTCAGTTCCCTTCAACCACTTCATCAGAGTAGAAAGAATACATATATTGCGATATGCTGACATTTCGTTTACTCCCATCAGTCGCAAACATGATACACGCCAATTATATACATCATACAGTTAGGGACAAACAGGGGCTAGACTTGCCAACAACCACATCCAGTCTTATGTAATCAAGACCATGGCAATCTGATAGGTTGCCTCAACCACTTTTGTGCACATAACGTCGGCTGGTAAGTTCGGACGAGCATCGCTTCGGGGATGGTGCGCCTCCAAGCCCAACTTTGTGCGTGAAAAATCCTGCCTACCATAAGATTGCTCGCTGGCGAGTGGACATTTTGGATATCCTCCGAAAAGTTTTCTCTCCACATTGCTTGAAGGATTCTTTTAAATTGGCTGAAATCTTAGAAAACACTTCGGTGAGTATCCAAGTAATGTATCCCATGGATGTTGATTCTCCTTTTACAAATGTTCCCCTTCGTGAGACAGTTGATATTGTGTGTGACTTCATCTCGAGTCAGATATAGGTGTTCCATTTGACTACCTCAAAGAACTTATTTTGTTGTACGCAGAAAACATTCGTTCCGATTTTGAGAGATTTGCTTACAAACAGATAGACGGTTTTTCTATGCATAGTCCGTTAAGCCTAACACTAACGGACGTCTTAAGAATGATTAAGCGACAAGTCCCAGATTACATACCTGAATCGTTATTGTACAAACGGTACGTTAATGATAGTTTAATTTTTATTGATATTCCTTTTGATTTGTCTTTCAACTTCCCTAATAATATTCACCACAACCTATCTTTGGCTCACGAAGTTGAGTCGAATAACAGTTTGCCTCTTTTCGATGTACTCAATATTAGACGTGCGTATGGCACGTTACAGCGCTCAGTTCGTCGCAAACTGACATGGGGTGATCAATATCTTCAGTTTTTCAGCTTTCCTCATACTGCATACAAACGGTGTCTAAGTAAGACACTGTTTCATAGAGCTGGGCATATTTTTTATCCCTGACACAATGCAAGCAGAACAAGAGTTGCTGAGGCAACCTTTACTAGCAAATGGATGACCCGGTAAATTCGTTGAGTCACACAGTACGGCGAAGGACAGCATTGAGCTCATACTCACGGTTCAAAAGAAGGACATTTTTCTATTCTTGCCGTTCAAAGGTAACCATCTAGTCAACGACATAAAACACAAATTATAGTCTGTTCTGGCTCGAACGTATGCGGCTGCGCAGTTGCACTTATTTCAAACAAACCACCAGAGGACCAGTTCTCCGCAATCGTAGAAATAGTTTGCTAAACTCTTCTGTCGCCCATGTTATGTACCCGTTCATTTGCAGTTGCAGTGAGGTTTACGCGGACAGAACACGGTTGGCGGCATCCGATTCGGATGAGCCTGTCACAGTGACCGAAGCCAAAGGACGCCTGCGCTTAGCCATCACTGCAATTGGCTTGCGCTACACCAATTGCAGTTCCACTAACACACCACATGTCCAGTCTAAACCCGAAGGAATAAGACCGGGAGGTGTGACAGTAGGGCCTTTCTGTCCAGCCGGCCAATGCTGGTTAGCCACTTGATTGGCTAATAAGGAAAGGAAACTCTTATCTCTCGGAAACTAAACAGAGAGACGCTGCAATGACGAGATCTACATTAAGAAGAAAGATTTTTGAAGTGTTATACGAGAAGCATTGCAGTATAGGAGTGCAGGTTAGTGCATCCCAGAGAAGATGGGGATGAAAAGCGAAGTTCTCATTGGACTATGAAAAGCCAGGCAGACCATTCATCATACATCACATCAACAAAGCCGGAGAAAAGAATGGGTAGAAGACCACAGACACTCAAGTTTCTGAAAAGAAGGGGGGATTAATTGTCAATGACCACAATGTTGGCCGATGCAGTCATTAACAGAAGTAGAATGGATACACTGATATGACCTACCTGAGCCTAACGCACTCGCCGCCTCTTCGCCGACGGTGCACTATGAGTACGTTGGTGACCTACTAACCCCAAACGGCCAGCGCATTCGCGGCCGCACACATCGCAACGCCATATAGTCACGTCACCGCGACCTATGGCACCGATGGTTCTTTTGCGTACAGCACGCTTCCGCTCGCGACCGCGCATCAGCTGCTCGTTGAACTTTCGAACACCCGCCCGAACCGTATTCCTCCAGGCCGCCCGGTTCAACGCGAAGTCTTCCCAACAACTAAAATCAATGTTACAACAGAACACACACACACACAACGGGTCACCGAACACATTCCGAAGTGGTTGAAACGACTGATGACGCACCAGCCTCAAATTGGTGTGCTGAGGGCTCGGAATCCAACATCATCGATCGCTAAACACCATATAGTAACAGGTCACTGAGTTGACCCATTAAACTCATTCAAGATACAGTTGCGCAATTGAAACCCAAAGTTAGTGGCGTTCTGCGGAGCGATGCTCGTCCGAACTTACCAGCCGACGTTATGTGCACAAAAGTGGTTGAGGCAACCTATCAGATTGCCATGGTCTTGATTACATAAGACTGAATGTGGTTGTTGGCAAGTCTAGCCCCTGTTTGTCCTTAACTGTATGATGTATATAATTGACGTGTATCATGTTTGCGACTGATGGGAGTTAACGAAATGTCAGCATATCGCAATATATGTCTTCTTTCTGCTCTGATGAATTTATACGAATCGTGAAATCTTGTCTAAATATGGCAAGCACGGTTCGGAAATGCCTACACCTAACGAGCAGAGGAATACCGCTGACAAAGAAAACACGCAAACAGAATAATTATGTTTGTAATCGCGCGAAATGAAATGACTAACAAAGGTGTCACGCGTCTAGAAGGAACGGTTGAATAAACAAAAGAACCTATCCAAGCAGGACGGAATGTTCGTTCATTCCGCTTCTAGTACATTAATAGGTTTGTTAACTGAAAAGGGAATTGAAACTGTACGTGTGCGTGCAACGAGTATAGAAACTACTTAGCTTATTGTAGCAGATGCCCATACGTCATCTGCAGGAGGAATTACTCAATGCATAATACGCCTGAGTGCTTGTATTCATACGTGGTATTGTGAGCTACAAGCTGGTCAAGATATGACAAGAACCTCAGAGGCATTAACCTCGATTGGCGCATTCCACTAATACTAAAATTGTTCGAGTAAATATTGATTAGCTACAACGTGTACGATGGTGTAAGATCGAAATGTGCCATTGAGTTCGGCTACGTCCATCCAAAGTGACTACCATATAGTCAGTGAGCATCAGTACCTCTAGCCAATGAAAGCATTGGATATGGCCGGAACAAACTACTGTAGTGATGAAGTACAGTCTTCAGAATTTTGTATGCCTACTTTAAATTAAAGTTTAATTCGTTAGCGAACTGACAATAAAACTGGCGAGGAAATCGTATCTCAGGCAACAAAAACACTTGCGCACGAAGAAAAAATAGCAATCGTACGGCGTTAGTCCTGAATGAGGCCTTTGCCATTTTATGAGTAGACCTGACAATGACGGTACCCATGGCTGTTTTCCATCGACTGCACAGAGAATACGTATTCACTATCTCGGCTGGCTAAGTGACCGATCAAGATCCCCATTTATTAATGCATCATAGTGGATCTGTAACTGCTGCTTCACGTTCATCTTCACCATACTCCAGACGTTCTCAACACTGTTCAAAATGAGTGAATATGGTGTTATTCGCGATACTTGCTCCCCGTAATAGGCGTCTTAGGCAAAGACGTTTTTCCGATCACTATGACAAGGGGCATTGTCACAAATGACCACTACTATTGACATAGCTGCGTCGGCCTCCAGTTGTTACCAGAACACGGAACCATTGTCTATAGTTATTACGGCTGTGCGCGTTGCCGGAATCGTATAGGTCGCAGTAGAGATTTCTACCACGATTCCGAATAAATGTCAGTTACAGCCTCTGCGTTGATGGCAAAAATGCACGCTTTCGTTCCCTTAAAAGTGTCCCATCGACCTTGCCCGGAACATGCTGATCTAATTAATCCAGCAAATGGTCTTGCAGCCCGAATTGCATTCCAACAATGTATAAGCAAAATGCTATCGTATCGCTAGGTTTTCATTGGTATCCATGCTGAAAGAAGGTTGACACAACCTCAAATATCGGCTGATAGTTGTCGACGACACTTCCTCCTCAAACTTTGTTTGCGTACAATTCCAGAAATGTCAGTACCACTATCGAGTTTGTGCGGGTTCACCCTAGTACCACATACACTTCTGATTCGTTCGAAATGCTATTTATATACCTTCTGTGGACATGGGACCACTTGTGTGCAACTTTACGACTGACTCCATTTAGGCAAGCTACGATTTACCAAGCATCGCCACTTCCGAAGACTCCAGTAACACGTCTACGTGTATCTCGACTGATGTCGCTGCATTTGCGTCTGTCAACCGCAACTGGCGTTGAAATACTAGAACGTGTTTACGGAGCTGCCTGATTGCATTGGTGTTGCGCGCAACGGAGTGACTGATGAGGCTTATTGGTTCGTGTTTTCTGTCTTCTATTAGCTGAACTCTTTATCCTGAACAGACTACATGACGACTTTTATAATTCATTCATATGAGACCCAGTAATGAACCATCAAGGTTTTGGCTACATTCGAACTAGCGATAGAAACAGCATATCCAAACGCAATAAGTGTTTTACCAGCTGAACTACGAAGCCAAGTTGGAAGCTAGAAAATCTCCTATTTGGACTCTGTCACCCACCAATTTCACTGTCTTATACGAAATCCATAGAATAATTTTTTCACAACTGGGTCTCTTCTAAATTACTAACTCTGTCAAACTAACATTAGTAACTCAAGCATTCTATGGGAAACCGCTCTGTTGTAGTAGCCAATGAGTGTAGTGGGAATAAAAAAAGTCGTAAAAGCGGACTCCGTTAAACCATTCATAGAGAACATTTATGTAGGTTGAAAATGAAAAAAAATGGAGAAACATTGCTGCCCGTAGACGAAAGACTTTTTTTACACAAAAAACTCTCACGCCTATGGAAGAAATCGATATGGATAATGCCACAGAATAGTATAGAAAACCCTTTTCTCGAATAAAGAATCTATACACATTTGGTTGTTCCCGCAAGAAGTGGCATTGAGAATCGACCACATTTATGCACATTGCAAAAAACATCCCGCCACCACATTCTTTGACAATATGATCCTCAATATTAGGTCGGTAGAAGCCATATTTAAAAAAAAACGAACTAATCGTTTTGGAAGACAACAGGCTGAATTGCATTTGGTTAGAAAATGAGGCGCGAAGACAAAAAAGCCGCAGTGAAAACAAACGACCAGGCTGAGTGTTTGCGATGTCTTCAGGCTGAAACTGTGGCGCAAAACCAACCTGTCGTGCAGATGTCAGGAGTCTCGAAAACCCAGAAAACCCAGTGCTAGCCGGGTCGTTTTTCGGAGTGTTTGATTGAGAGATCACTAACATGTGAACAAACCTTATAACACATTCCCTGTCCACATCATGCAACGAAGAGGTGAACTGACCGATCTGGAAAGGGATACGATTTCAGCATTCCAACAGATGCAGCTGAACAAAAGAGGGCTATCAAGAGTTTAAAAGTCTGCGAGTGTTGTCTTTGTGTGAGATGAACAAAGGCATCATGCGGAGGAAATAAAGGAGAAGAAGAATAATCACACACAAAAAACACGGAAAATCCAACAATTAGCATCAACGCAATCAAACAGAGTCCAACTGGGTGCTTAAACTGGGTATCCTAACAAGAAGCACGCGAGAGACCGTAATCCAAGCTCAGTGACTGAAGTTTAGGATAATGAATACAAGCACCAAACTAATTCAGCGACAAGCAAAGCATCCCCTATTATGAACCCGAACTCGTTCCTGGATACAACAGTGCCGCTCTGTTTGCTTCAAGGATGAAGGAATGAATTCTGAAGGGACTTGGTGCATAAAGGTGCTACCAGCGCGAGATTTAGGAGTCGGAAATGTACTCCAATGAACGCACTAACAGTCCACGTCCGCCAATCACGTGGTAGGGATTTCCAGCCCTCAGAATGCGGAAACTGACTTTATTAGATGAGAAACAAGGTGAAAACTCTTCTTCCCAGTAAGGTTGGAAGTTCCTGATTACGGGGTTAACGACTGGAGTGAACGAAGCGTCTCTGCATTCTTCTCTTCCCGTATGATAGGACAATATGAACACTACTCACGTAAGGTTGTGGTTAAGTGGTTAGATACGATTGATCGGTCACGCCCACTGTAGGGTTATCGGCGTTGTGGTTAACACTGGTTTCACAACCACGAGGACAAGAGTGAAAATTCTAGCTCGGATGAGGATATGCACTACTGACTAGCTCTAATGAGAGCGAAACTCTAGTCTGGTGGCCCTTTTCGAAGTGGGCCAGCCGAAGGGCTAATCTGAGGGCGAAGACTACCAACAAGTGCGTGCAGTGGTCAAATTGAAAATTCTAATAAGATTTGTTCGTTTGCTGCCTAGATAGACTGCCATCAATTTGAGAATGATGAACACGTTACGGAAGGATAGGGTGGCTGTATAATTTTATCGCGGTGTCTGTGACTCTTCTAATACAAATCAACCATGAAGAACAGATGCAAACTCAGCTGACCGACGTTCACCTAGACGACGTTCTGCATCAGGTCTCAGTTAACATTTCGACGAATAATGGATGGCGTCAAAGCACTACGTCAATTTGTTTCATATATTTCATGGAGTATTTCAACAAAGTGAGTCCGGGACGCACATTTGGCAGTGGCCTTAAGGAATTCTGCCTAATCATGGGAGAGCTAATATACATTTTCAACAGCGTTACCGTTTCCATTCGTATTCGAAACGTGTGATGTATGTTGACAGATGGTCAACGTGGTACTACGTACAGCTGGCATTAACAAACGGTTCAAACCTGCAAAATCAAAATTGCAGCACGTTTCCCGTCGTTATGTATGCTGGACATATGCACAGTAGATATGTTTCTGATGAGGAGTAGCTTACAAAGAGAGTATTCATGACACTGCCACAAGGGTGCATATATTTTGGTCCTGGACAGGAAAGTATAAATTAAGGAGCGCTCACAGGCTTTCTTGGTAGGGTTTCAGGTTTGGAAAAACTACAATAAGCAGCATATGTAAGCAGTCCGGACATGAGCCCGTGACCGTACGGCTGGTGATCAGAGTTGCGGGCACTCAGCTTTTTCGACCGCAAGTGTTAGTAGGCGATCGCCTTTTAGCTTTCAACACCACTGTTGACCAGCACTGGCCACCCAGTGGGCCAACATGGAACGAGAATGCACACACACACACACACACACACACACATTGCACCCTCTTCGCATCGTCAGCTGACAAACCGAGGTTGAATGCAAAATGCTAAAGTGTACACATAAGATGTGGGGACAAACGCAACAAGCTGCCCTTATGCTCATCAAGCCGGTCTGATACTGTAGTGATAGCACCAATCGACTGTACGTTGCAGCATTCCAAGCGGTTACGCTGTGTGTCGGAGTGGGGATTAAGCTAAAACAGGATGATGACGTCTTTGTTTGTTGGATAGTCATAACCAAAAAAAGAGGAAAAAGAGCTAAAATCGTCTTTCAAAGACTAGAATATACGGAACAAGCCAAAAACTACCAGAAAAGATACAATAAGGCAGGAAAACCCGTAGAATTTCATAAGGCAGAAATAGAATTGAACAGAGTCTAGTATACTATGGCACACACAAGCGATCAATCGTTCTCGATAACCAAGAAGTGTAAATACATTGGACTGCTCACTTTAAAACATGCGCACATCGGAGATATTATTGGCAAACGTGGTTGGTTAATAGTCGCCGTGTCTAGAAACGACTCACAAACACACGAACAACCAGTGAAATCTCACTGCGGTTAGATAGAACTATTGATTCAGATACAACAGAACGATAACCTGCGGACTGTGGACTTCAGTAGTGCCAATGTACACTAATGCAGACGAACACGCACTTCGGTGGGACCAAATCTAGTTCTTACGAAGGCTTGCCAATGGATCGAAATGTCCATGATGACCGTACTGATGCTTATCTGACATGTAGCGGTCAGCACAAAACAGCCCTACTGTAAAATATGGGATGAGAAATGAGATTTAATTCATAAACAAACAGATCATACATCCAGACAGGTAACCGAGTTGCTAATGGGAGTTCTTTTGATACTCCCTGCTCATTAATGGGCTTCACTTTATAGATACCTCAATCATGTTATAGAGACATTTATGCCAGAGTACCCAAATAAAAAACAGCTTCTGAAAAAACCTGCCGCTGAGGATTATGAGTCGCAGGGCACCCGGTCTGGAAGATGAGCGTGATAAGCGGTAACTGTCTACACTTTTTAAGACAGCACTAGAAAAGCCACACCCTACATACGATTTGATAAAAAACGGTAGAGTGGCCGTCAACTGCGTTATCTCCAATTTGGTACAACTATTTCTGAAAACGCCACTAGGAGCTCACACAGTAAAATCAGTTCACAGAGCCATTGAAGACTCATGATTACTTGAGATGATATCATCGATGAGCTCTATCTGCTAGCTTTGCCCTCGAATATTTTATTTTACATGTATCACTTTAACTAGAAGAATGAATGACTAAGTGTTGTTTTCGACTGGTTCTATTGATTGGATGTTGGGTTTGGTTTCTTTTCGTTTCTACTGCAGTTCGGTTGAATATTAATGATCACCTAACATTACATATTGCGTCCCCGACCTATACTGCTGCCTTGACGAGGTGGTCGGGCTTGTGTACTGTTTTGATCCGGCGGGCTATGGTGACTAGGACTCCGGTCCTTTCAGGTGCAACCTTGTCAGACAAGCCAAAGAGGAGCAGTTAGACGAGAAGCAGTTACACTCAGGATTGTATGTCGCACTGATGACCGCGAGCAGTGCTTGGGTAGTGAGGCACAATCCTATGGGCATACAGCAGAACTATTTTTATAGTTACGGCTCTGCTGTCGGTCGTATCAGGAAGAAGGGGGTTATAAAAGGTATCCTCAAACAAAGAGCACTCCGATTGCCCAACGGCTGACCGCGACCGCCGACGTATTATGCAATATGATCGAAAAACATCAAATATCTCTCAATCACCGGGGGGAGCGTAACTTTCGTTGACACGTTCAGTTGTTTCGCCTTCTCCCCATTTGAACAACGTTTGCTTATCAACTGCAGCACACTTCATTCCCTAACCTGA
Organism: Paragonimus westermani; assembly: GCA_008508345.1. Classification (NCBI taxonomy): domain Eukaryota; kingdom Metazoa; phylum Platyhelminthes; class Trematoda; order Plagiorchiida; family Troglotrematidae; genus Paragonimus; species Paragonimus westermani. The sequence goes on along the minus strand of QNGE01002505.1, from coordinate 27,701 downwards.
CTACAGTAATTTATCATTACCACACTACGTGTTCGTAGAATACTTCCCTCGGATTAACCACCCTCAACGTACGCTCATTACCATTCATTAACGCATTTGCTTGACAATATTCATTACAGAATCATCACGAATTGACCAAGACAGTCTTTTGACTTTGATAGACCTCGGATGCATAAATTCCGGTAGAACATTTGTGGTATCGATTTGTAAGCCTAGCGGTCGTCTAACAGTAACGCTTTCTTCTTTCAAGATATGCCAGTTCACCGTTGAGGTGAGCGACGACCAGAGCCGCAGAACTTTCTGGTCACGCTCAAGACTGATGTGATGATGACGGTGATGGTGGTAACGGAACATGGTAGACTGCCTTGGAGTTGTTACATGATAACGGGAACTCACACACAATTGTTTTGACATACTTTTCGGGCTGTCTTGTGATAACGTCAGCCGTCCAATCTCCTCTGAAGAACATAATGCTGTATCTACGTTCCGCGTACACAAAGGGTAGTCTACGTTTCAGCCTAACCGCCCGTATCGCTTTCTGAATAAAATGTATCGTACAGCCACTCTGTGTGAATACTGTTTGTATCTCGGTTTGTAACAAGTCAGTGGTACAGACCTTTAGCGTCTTGTTCTTCAAACTTAGCAAGAAGTTTACCCTCTGATTTAACGGAGCGAAGCTGTAAATGTGAATGTAATAACCACTCCGAGTCTGTTTCTTCGCTTGACTGGACGAACTTTTATTCGACACCTAGAAAATTCATTCAACGATTACATCCCAACTGTTCAATGAATGTATTATTGTTATGCTTTGTTAGGCTGGCAGCACCCTGTGCCTGTATATGCGGTGAGACTACTAAAATGATCAATATGGCTAACTTTGGGGCAACTCTCTGGACTAGGACCATGCCGTTGTGCATGTCCGTTTCGTTTTGTCATTGGCCCAAAGGACTTATGTTCGTAAATGCAGAGTGTTTAACTGGCACTCGAGCGATGAGGATGTAAATAACGCCTACCAAAAGGCGTTGGTAAAGAAGTTGTCCAGTTCCAGTCAGATGAA
>QNGE01002505.1:0-26398 GCA_008508345.1 Paragonimus westermani | reverse complement strand
GGCGCTTCGTGAATCCAGTGGGCTTGGTGTTGAGCTTCTTCCTGGCGCTAGATTGACCGACCTGGAGTACGCGGACGACATTGTCTTACTTAGCCCCTCTGCCGAAGACATGCAGACCATGCTGAACAAGGTGAGTGACCGGGCTGGTTTATATGGAATGCGCTTCGCACCTTCAAAGTGCAAAGTGCTGCCTTAAGACTGGGACATTTCCAACCCTACTATTTTTATTGCAGGTAATCCGCTTGAGACTGTGGACAGTTTCACATACTTGGGTAGCACTACTTCGCCAGCCTGTAATATTGATCAGCGAGGATAACAGAGGCACGAGTTGCCTTTTCCAAACTGCGTCATCTGTGGCATCGCAAAGACGTTCGGTTGTCGCTGAAAGGAAGGATATATAATGCCTATGTGCGTTCCATTTTGCTGTATGGTTCTGAAAAGTGGCCTGTTCGCAAGCAAGATATCAACAAGCTTGCTGTGTTTGACCATCGTTGTCTCCGCCAATTAACCCACATTAAGTGGGGTGATCGTGTGAGCAATGTGGCAGTTCGTTGGCACGTATTCCGGGACGTTCGGGATGCGCCATCAATTGGTCAACTAATTACGTTGCACAGCTTGCGATGGTTGGGTCACGTGCTCCGTATGCCAGCTGAGCGTTTACCGTATCGGGCATTATATACTGAGGCCATCAACAGTTGGGTAAAACCGTGTGGTGGTCAAGCAACAACGAGGTCAGGAAATATGAAGACCTTGACTGCTCCAATGAGCAAAGTGGGCAGGCACCGCCTGCCTGGATGGGGTCCTCGTGATCACTCAAACCGCTGGTTAGATACGCTATCCGAGATGGCGATGTGTCGTAGTCAATGGCGTACCTGTATCCATACCATTTCTAGTTCTTCTGCTTAGTCTTCTTTGATATTTGTTGACCTTGGTAGCAACGTTTCGTTCTAGGATATTCCACGTCATTGTTGAGGTGAGCGGCGGCCCGAGTCCCAGTACCTTTGGTCGGGCTCATGGCTGTTATGATGATGATGACATATTGCGTCACCAAACAGCGTGGACGAAGTATACACACACCGGAAGGAAATCTTTCATTCAAATTCAAAAGACACAGGAAGTGCGAAATGTTTTGCATTAGAAACTTTGGTCAAGAAAGCGAGCCTTCCACAATCATCAAAAGAACACACTTAGGAATTACAGTTGACCCAGTTCCTCTAGAAACAAACAGTAAGGCGGATATATAGGACAAAACCCACCTAGCATACACAAATCACAATGCAGAATACAAAAGAACACAGAAAAAGTTTGTGAACTATCTTCACAAATCGCGTTAGCTTTGAAAAATTTGCCTCAAATCCGACACAAGCGTCTAACCTAAAGTTTAGCCACTTAACATAGTCGAGTATCCCTGTGATTAATCCAATAGTGACCAACAATCAAATTCTGGAAATATATATGCAGTTGCCTTTTATCTCATCTGATCGTACCAAAAACTTTGCAGCCTCCCCTAATGACACACTACACGTCTAGACAATGGCAAAACGCTATGAACCTACTGTCCAGAAAAGGTCATATGACAAAATTTGCATGACATGGACCGCAGATCGATTGAAACCCACGCTATCGCACGGTTCATCTGCCCGTTTTGCACATGACCGTATTTCGGAATTCTGTTACACAACAGACAAACACCATGTAACGCTTCTGTCGAAGCGAAATGAAGTCCACATTTGTTAAGTAGACTGATGTCTACGCCACAGAAATGCAAATCGCTTCGTCAGTTAGTTTACACAACCGGTGCGTAACCCAACTAGGCAGGCCAACAGATGAAAAAGAACGTGAAAATCGACGTAGTCGGGGTTACGACATTTTACACACAGAAATTGAGTCCTAATCGCTCTTCTCTCTAGGTCTGGGCATCCTGACAGTGTCTGAACAAATCAGATATGGCACCAGCCGCCGCGCAGGATAAACTGAATCAACCAATTTAACTAGTCCAGGTGGGTAGAGAGGCGAAAACATGCTGCTGCTGAACTCCCACCATTGGCCATTTCCAGAATAAACATCATTCTCACGAATCTTAATGAAACGACATTCAACCTGGGGCACACCCGTGGACGCCAGGAGTTGTCTGTCGGGAAGTACGCTGAACTTACGCTACTGATTGAATCCAGTGCCAAACGACCAGAACGCTGCACCGCATACGTCTTTGCGAACTTGAGCCATTACGGTGTAGATGTCGCGACCCTGAGAGAGGCAAGGTTTATGGATCAAAGTGAAATCTGGCGACCGGGCGCTGATTACATCTATTGAAACGCTTATCCAGCAGGTGCTCGGAGAACGACGTACGTTTTACCGTCACCATCTATACCAATTTTTTGATGAATGGCGAATCAAAGGGAACCAGGCCACGAATAGTGTTCACGAGCCTACAACTAAGTTGAGGTTGTGTGGCCAAACCAAGTGCCAAACTGGTGATATAAGAGACCAGTTCTATGATCAGCTCTACGCCACAATCTGCTCGACACCGGTGAGCGACTGCCCGTTTCTCCGTACCGCGGGTTGAGTACGACTCAGCGGCATAATCAGAAATCAGTGGACCCCACGGTATTGGCACGTTTAAGAGGGAGAGTGACTATCTGGTCTACATGTGAGCGTTGTCATGACGTGGACTCTCTCACGAAGCAGTCATCGCCGCTTGTCTGATTAATTGATCGTATGACCGCGTGACGTTCGAGATGTATCAAACGAATGATGCGGAGGGGTGAATGCAGCACGCATTATAGACTGGTCAGGATCGAGTTGGTTACAAGCCCGCTTATTGTAGATCGAGGAACACAGTGAAAACATGGAGTTAGGCGATTGGAGAACTCAAAAATGAGGACGGTTTATAAAAACGCAGTCGCCGTTATTCCCAAAGATGCTCCCACATTCACCGCCTGAGACCGTAGTTGACAACAGCTTAAGCAGCAGATCAGAGCAGCAGCCATCAGCGCGACTGAGACCCAGCGCCAGAAACGCTTGAACTGGACTGATTACAACGATGCAGTTGGGTTGAAACCGATACGAAAAGGGGATTAAAGAAGTTATTTCCACATTGGACTAAAGTAATGACGACAAAAGTGCCACATTCCGAGACGCTTGTCGTCAACCCACTGAGCAACTTCGCGGAACAAAGGAAGGGTGATGGCAAAAGCAAGCTGAGTTGGAGGAAGACTGTACTGACCGTCGACAGCACAAGGAGTTCATTGATTCGGTTAGGATTATCTTTGGCCCACGTATCACGTCTACTAAGCGCTGATCATCGGGTAGTCTGGCGTTTCGTGCACACAATCAGAAGACATTGTGAACGTCTGTTGTAAGCGCTTTGATGACCTACTAAGCCAACAGGCTACCACTGAATGGCTGAGAGATATCACTCGGATTTCGTAGAAGTGCAGAAGGTTATCAGATAACTGTGGAGTGGAAAGGCTGCGAGTTAAGATGGGTTGTTACAGGAGCTTCTGAAACATGGTGGTTTAGTTTTGGGACGTGCATTGATCCAGTTAGTTCACTTTACTAGGGATCAGGAAACAATCTACAGTTCAAAGGTGCTGCTATCATCATATTGTTGTTTGATGCGAAAGAGAGCAAGTAAAACACCGCGAACAAACAGAACATCAATCTGATGAGCCGTGCTGGAAAGGTTCTATTAAAAATTCTGCTTGATCGACAGAGTACGGCAATCTTGAAAACGAATGTCCTCGAAGAGCAAGGTGGGTTCTAGGCGCGTCGCAATACCAGTAATGTGGTGTTCAGTGACCGACAGAGGTGTCGTGATTGCAACAAGTCATTGTATGTTTCCTCTGAGGATTACACCACGGCGTTTGATTCCGTGTGCTGTATGGCACTGCGGACAGTTCTTGGAAAGTTTCGGTGTGTACATTAGTTCGTCAACCCAATCGGAATGCTACACGTACGGATGATGGCGAAAACACAATCCTGTTAATTTGTCTGTGCTCATTTACTTAGTTTATGTTTGACCACAATAAGAGCAGCCGTTCTTCAGCGCTTTGAAGACGGCGTTTAAATTGAAAACCGCACGGACGGTCGTATGTTAAATAGTCAACGCTTCCAAGCTCCAAGCCGGTAATGTGATCTGACAATCTGCATCCTGTTGTTTACATATGATCGTGCGCTATTTGCACACAGGAACATTGGAAACTGATCAAAAGAAATTGAATGATTGTTTTTCTTACCTGTCACATGAAGAAAGCAATAATACATACTCCGAAAGTAAACTTCTTACATTCTCAATATCTCCCCTGTTTACGTATATCCCACCACCGGAGTCGTTTTGCCATTTTAACTCCGAAAAATATGTGCCACTTTTTCCTATTAGCCTACCATCTGGAAAACTAGCATTGGCCCGATGAACGAAAAAAGCCTCCAGGCACACGCCTCTTGGTCTTGTTATTCCAGGCCGAGGTTGGATACGGAGTGAGAGTGTAACAGCAGCGCAAATCATTTGCGGTGAGGTTCGTGCGCAGGCGTTCTTTGACATTTGCACCTGTAACAAGCCAATCCGAAAGCGGATGCCATCAAGTTGAAAGAAGGCCGGCGGTGAAACTAGTCTTTGCATTCTTCTGAATTGCAGTTTGTGAGAAAATGTGCTGCAATAATAGACAGTGTGTGGAACGGAACCCTAAACATTATCTGCACCTTCAAAATTAATGGAACAAACAGCACTGTTAACGAGTATCTAGTCAAGTAGAGCATTTTCTGTGTATGAACCAACCGAATACTGACACCGGTTTTAGCTGTAATGTCCCCAAACAGGCTCAGACCAAACACGGATTTTGGATCAGCTGACGGAAATTGACAACGTTTTATCGTGCCAGAATTATGTGTCTCAGTAGGACAGTAGCTATCTGTTAATCCACATTAGCACTAAGGGGGACAAACTAAGAGGAATACGGAGAATAAGAGTTTATGGCAGACAAAAACGATATCACCTAGGCGATTGGCGAACCACTATCAACATCTGCCACGAGTACCACATGATGGAAGTCCCGATGCACACATGAAAACGAGTGGAAAAACCGCTAAACAAACGAGGGGAAATGGTGATGACTGTACAGGTGCAGTAGTATTGAAACAATGTCCTTATGAACCGAATGCAAACAACCGGGATGAATAAACCCGAACGCAAAAAGAAATCTCTTCCAAATTATGAATATAAACGTTGAAGATCGGTATATCTAGTGGTTGACTTGCAGAATTTCATGGGAATTATGTATGTATATATAATAAGTACATGTAATATATATATAATAAGCATATAATAGGTATATAATAAGTAACGACTTGAAATACCGGAAGTAGTGACACTGGAATAGTATCCTTCACGTGAGCTTCATTCTATTTTTAACAGATGTGGTATCACGACTTAGCTAACCGAAATCACTTTGACCAAAGTGTGTGAGTAACAGCATGAAAGAAGACACATCATCGGTAAGAGGTTCACAAGTCCAAGATTGCTTCGCGAGTAAGATACTTCTCGTTTGCCCAGGTCGGGGAAAGGAGACTCGAGGAGCCCTACCAAAGGCTTTTGGTTCGAAAATCTAACCCGCAGGAAAGCGACAAACCACAAAGATTGCGGTCCATTCGGGTGTTCAGTGCACTGACGGTAAGAGGTCAGGAAATGTAGGTATTGTTCGTGACTCAAAATGGGTGCCTCATGATTCATTTATTCGTCTATTGGGCAGTCTAATGGAGGTAGCGGTTAACCGGGCTGAACGGTTCGATAGTGGCCGTCATTTGACTACTTATGAACTCAAGACGAATAATGAAGCGGGGCAGTGGAAACCGAAAGCAGGATGTTTTATCCTAATGTACAGATCGGTTGTTTGTATGTGAGATGAAGGCATCTTGATAAGGAATTTTTTAGTTTAGAAAGGGGGCCAATAAAGTAAGTTCAATCTCATCCTCTTTAGTATTTATTAGCACTGAAACCTTTTGTTCTTCATGTTGTTGAAGTTTATCCAAATAGTCTACTCGGATATGATTTAGTCGACATTACTGCATCTCGAAATCGACTGGCAATAAAGGGTGTGTCCGAGGAATATGTCAATAACAGCGAAAAGATGCAGTGTCGGAGCCCGCATCGGGCTAACACACGTGGCAAATAAACGTCACCTTCGCACAGTAAGGTGTGGCAAAATTCACCCAGTGAGATTTTACGCGGTGCTGTAATTAGTAATGAACACGCGTTTGTAGAAATGAGAAGACTGGAGGCCTACAGTGTGTAGATTTTATGATGCAGAGAAGAAACAGTTCAAAACACTCGATAAATTAGGGCGTTCAGTTGGCCAGTTGGACATGATCTTCGCATCCGCACGTTCGAGGCGTTGTATGAGACTACCAGCGACAATATATTGCTGTTCTTACCCTGGCTGGTGATTTAGTGAAGATAGTAGACAGCTTTACGGAGCTTGAGAATCGCCAGCATCAGTGGAACGTTAGATGATACAACGAGGTCAAGATTGACAGCAAGTAACAAAATATACCACTTGTAAAAGGGACGGTAAGTAATGCAAGTGATCGTGCAGTCCATCAATAACTAAAATGAGAACTAATTGCAACAAATCCGAGCTTCGGATGGAATCCAACTGGCGACAAAAGCAGCATGTCCAAACTCCAAATTATGGAACCTGCTACACCACTAATCAATAAAATTGCATTGCTCTACAATGCCGCTGGTGGATTTCGGCATGGACAGTGTGAGAAATCCCACCGGGGTAATCAAGCCCCCGGATATTTTTGATGGCCACCACATGACACTGTGCGTTAGGCGGGTAACTGACACGAAATGCGAAATTCCTGAGTTCCAGGAGGCTTCCAAAATCAGCTGACAGAGTACGCTGTTTCTATCACTGGTTCGGATCTAGCTGAAGGTAAGACATTTCGCAGATGGGTCACTTCTGACCTGCCCCAGTAATACAGTAATTAATATTTAGGACCGTTGTATCTTTAGTACAAAACGCAGTCAGTTAGTAGTAGTTGTGGAACACGTACACGAATGTCAACAGGAAAAGTGAGCCAGAGACAGTCAAGGAGACTGCAGCAATGTAGCCACACAGGATAAAACAGGAACGACGTTGGACGTAAAAAATAATCGTAGTCAACGAATTTCTCATGGTAAGCTTGTCTTGGACTGATTTTTTGTTCACACACAAACTGAGCTTTATCACTTTTGATGGTCTTTTTTCTTCCCATGTGACACTAGCTTAAACAACAATTCCAATACAAAACAGTCGGTCGGATCAGTGAACCCATACATCCTATTGGTAACCCTTCTACACACTGTATGCTAAACAAACAAACATATGCCGGTTAATGACTGCATCATATGAAGCATGTACAATGTAAATTTTCTGATTTAAATCTCTTGATAAAAGCTCTTCGAGTGAATCGAAACTTTTCGAAACCGATAACCCTTGAGATTAACTCGTTGTGGTTTGGCCAAGAAATTACTTCACGATGGCGCAAACAATTTCCGCGGGAACAGATGGGATGAAATCGGGTAGTTTAGAAACAAGACAGTGACAGGCGTCAGGCCCAGTATAGATACCATTTACACAATGCGAACGTGAGACTGGATGCGAGAGAGAACACTGAGACTGCATGAAACGTGAATAAAACGTACTTGAGAAAGTTCCATTTTTCGTGAATAACTGCCGAGGTTTTCACCGTGGCTGACTTGACCACCGCACTGGTTTTCTGAAACCTGAAAAAAGAACCAACGAATAAGAAAAAGGGCTTGAGTGCATATGATATGATATATGCCGAATGGCATACTCAACTTTATTGGGAATAAGCCTGGGTTAACCCTAGTGTTGGAATTATATTATTATATTATATTATTATATTATAAGGACCACAGAAAAAACGACACGCTACGAAGAGGCATCGAACGTGTTGTCAATATAGTGAGATACATTGAGGTGACTTTTAACGAAAGTCAACTGATTGGTAGGCTCGGTACCGGATGTATAAAGTCCGTTAAAACAACGAACTCTAACAGCCCATTTCGAATTAGCCATCTAAAAAAAAAATTCCGAACGTGCATGTGCGAAGCGGACAAAGTACAATAGGTTGAAAGGAATCGTTTTGGGGAAGATCCGGAATATCAGGAATGGTCTTCAAACCTGACGAATTAAGTATTCACAACGGTTGCAGCGTAAATTATTGTCTTGAGTCTTAACACACACTAGCACAATTACGGCGCAACGAAGAAACTTTCTTTGCCCAATACGGTTATTATCTGGACCACTTCCCACAAAGACGATAGGCAACAGCAAGAGTATAAGTGATTGGCAGAATTATGCAAACTGTCAACTTTTTTCTGAATATTCACTGAGGTCATACTGTTTGAGTAAAGTCACTTTTTCCATCAACAAGTAACATCATCATCATCGACACTAATGTATTAGTGGCAGGTAGTGATGCAGTCATACGAAGAAAACCGCCAGTCTAGCTCAGAGGTAAAGGGACAGAAGAAATGGAACCTGATTCACGAAACTTTAATACTTAAATTAAAACACCCAACAAGTGTCTATAGATAAAAAACAAAAGCCGAGTTGCAGGTGAAAGCATGGCAGCATTACTAAGAATGGCCTCTTTGTGAATTTCACCGCCCCATTATCACAGACGACTCAGTCGATGCGCAACAACCATCAAGCCGTTGAACTCGATTAGCTCGAACTTTTCCTAAAACCTCCACGTTCAGCCAGATGAACAACGAGGTCCCTAGCCAGAAAGGAAAATTGACCTACAACTTCTACCATACTCCCCGCTGCTCTTCCTCTCTTTAGCCAAGTAGTCATTCATTACCCGGCACCTCAAGACAGTGAGGTGAAGGCTCAGCAGAGCGTGAGACTTGGCAGACGGTGGACTGACACTGCTGGAACATAATCTAGTCATCCAAGTCTACCCATTTTCAGCAACTTGTTTGGGGGTATATTACTGAAAGTCAGCTAACCCGCGAAATTCATCCAATGCGTATGAATGAGAGCAAACGTGGATGATAAAATAGACCGAAAAGTTTAATAACCTGGATATTAATCTTTAACTAAAACTACGAAAATGGCGTCAAAAAATTGTCTAAACTAGTGAAAGTTACCTTAGCCTAGCAAATAAGTTCCGATTTTACTTTACCCATTCTCATCATTCAAGACACAGCTTCGCAGGACAGCAATCAAACAACAATCACCAGTGCAAAACTAGTTATCCGAAAAGTCTAAGACTAACACTGCACGACAGAAAAAAAATCCGTGAACTAAGAAACAGAAGTATCTCGGTGAAGGCGTAGCTGATTAACAAGCGTACAGTCGACCAGTGTAATTACCACCCACCTACTGGACATAAACCCCGCGGTTGACTCAGTTGGTCAATCCAAGTGCAGGCGAACAATCGAGAACAGTTCAACAGAGCTATTTTTGTACGGTAAACCAAAGCCGTGTGTGCAGAAAGTTCGTTCGTACTCAGCCCTCAGCGGCTAACGATCAAGGTACTTTGGTCTCCTACTCACCAACCACAAGTGGAAAATTCATTTGTGGTCTGTCTATCAGTCACAAGGACGAGTAGAGAAACGATACATCATATTTTGACCTGCCAAAAGGCATCGAACTAGTGTTAATGTTTCCGAAACGAATGCTAATCACCTCGTCATTTTCATTGATCTAGAACAAGCGTTTAATTGATTGCGTCCTCGCATTCAGGTCAGCAGGCCTCTCTCGATCCGTGAAAGATTACACAGTCAACAGCCATCAATACACTGGCGTGTTACTATGCCTTCTTGTACTGTTGTATCATTATAAAACGCAACTGGAGCATACATTTGGCGGCATCGATTTTCGCCGTCCATCTCGTTCACTTGCACCGGTAAGGCGGAGAAATCGGTTACTAACACATTTTACTGAAGTGCGGTTATGACGATCTCCTTGATTCAGTGCGACAAACGACTCCTTGGCAAAAGGAAGCAATGTCCATATCAGAGCTCACCAGTAGTGGATAACCTCATCCAGACACCGGCCTCCGTGTTTGTGAGCTCAGCGTAATAACTGAAACGCCCGCAACATGAAACAGTAATCAAATCTAAATGCTCAACCACACTCTGGAGTGAATAGTGATCAGCATGCCCGGTTTACTTGGGGAGCAGAAAAAACAGGTGCAATGTTCACTTAAATCAACTACTCCATGGCCCGTACTTTCGCAATTAGACTGAAACCACTTACTCCACATCATGTTCTCTCATAATCAACATGATGAATACGAGTCAGTACTCCCTGACATCAAATTGAAAAATGTGTAACCGTTAATCGATCCTCAGCAACTCTGCGCAGCACAAGCTGAGTAACTGACATGAAATCAATTCCAGACTGCTGACAGTGTACGAAACGCTAGAACCAGTAAGAGGATTAACTGCCAAGGTTTATTAGCTACTGATAAGTGGTAAGAGATTGTGATTGGTAAACATTTACCATCACTCGCAATGCAGTGCAGTTTTCTCATTCCGAAAGACTTCAGTCGGAACCCTTTAAACAGAAGCAGTATATTCGAACTTCGCCCTTGCTAGTGAATATCCTTGCCATTGCCGGAGTTTGCACCCCGATCTCGCATTCATCGGACAAATCGTGTTGACCACTGTAACATTGACTTCACGTCAGGTGCCACCTAACTGTTAATGGTAAACGCTCTGCCACATTCGCTTAATCCGCTCAACTTCATTCATTCACAACGGTCATCGGTCTGAGCAGAAAGTACCGCCTCGAGCTGGCGTTCATCGCAACCGTGGCGTAGCATAATCTAGAAGGGAAAACTAACAGAAGGGGTAAAAATGGGCAAAACAGTACCATGCACAAGAAACAAAAATGCCGCCGATTTTGGTGGTTATGAGCACCCTAACCTGACAGGCAACGCCCATTCACTTTATTCTACGGTATGCTCAAGATCTTCAAACTTCGTGATCACGTCGTCGCTCGACCACCACGCAGTTTTCACCTAACGAATGTCTGCCCAGAAAACTAACCCATAATGCGGGAACCCTACCACCACGAGCTGTGAGACTTGATTTAACTAAGCACCGATCACTTACCCCGTGCGTTTCGAAATACGTTCTGGCCGCGCTGCTCATGCGATCATCTCATATGACATGGGCTAACGGGTGGAGATAACGATGAACATAACAATTCTGTTGATATATCTATCACGGACAAACCGTGATTTTGAACGATGGAACAAAGCAGAATGCATATAACCATTATATACCCTTCCACTCAATAACAACTGCAAGTATTTTCGGTGTCACAGATGACACAAGTTGGCAAACACAATATATGACATTGCCATTCTCGCAGACATCTCATCAACAACCTAAAACGTTGAAAACATGATACTACCTATGTGCGTAAAACTGTGGACGATCTTGAGCAGGTTGTCTACCAGGAATAGCCTAAAAGTGGGAGTGCCCATTTTGAAGCAGCATGTTGAAGGTGCGAAGCCCATCCTATGCAAGCCAGCTCAATCAGTCAACTTACTAGGCATGGTTTGCATGCCACCAGAAAGAGGCTAAGTAAGATGGCATCATCCGCATACTCTATGTCGGTCAACTTATTTCAAGGAAGGAAATCAACATCAATCTCATGACAACGTTGAGCAGGGAGAGGGAAATCATACATCCCTAGAGAACATCGCTGGAAATGATGAATACCAAAGACAGCTATCGATAAACGTTCAATCCCCTGGGAGTAGGCAGTTCTCGAGGACGTTACAAGCCATCAAATCAAAGATAACTATTGGGTCTAAAAAGACTACGGCCAACGGCTGCTTGTAACAGTGTAGCTGCTCCCAAAACCGTCACAGGGTGGACATGTAGTCAATGCATCACATACCGGATAAAAATCTTGCTTGGTATTCAAGCACTTGACATTATTCGGGTTTAGTGAGAGGGCTTGATACAAGGCTGATAAGTAGTTTGTACGCAATATATACGGGGGTTTCTGTGGTTATCCGAGAGACCTTTGGCCCATTTTTGAGAACGGGACAACTGTCGGTGAACACCCATCGCCATGCACCAGTTTAGATTCCCGAGCTGTCTCTGGAGCAATTTTCCCAGTTCTGATATCAACCTCTCCACTACCATCCTCGGAAGGAGAAGAGGAATGACCAAGGAGCCTTGTTGCGTTTCAACAACTTACGTTCCAGAGCCACTTGTTTCCAACGGAGGACCGTCTTGAACACAATGACTGAACATTCGGGCCCCGTCGTTTATACGGCCCGATTATGGCCGGCTGAACAGTTTCCTAAAAGGCTCAGTCTACCTGTTAATTCTGTGATACCAGCTGGTGATAACAGAACTGCTTTTTTCGAACATGGTCCAACTTATACTGATTTGACGGTGCGTACAACAAAGAAACGGGGGAAATAGCATTCCGCTATACTCACGTGAGGAGATTCCCTCCATCCCTTTCGACTGTTCCATCAAGCGATGCTCAAGGTCTCTGCAAAAGCTTTTACTCGGCGGTAGGTTCCCAACGGGTGGAGTCAACCGACAATTGTCTGCAAGGCTTACCGATGTGGCAGAACTCCAGTTCTGTTGCAAGTGTACAAGTTCTTCGGAACATAGTTTCTCGGAACAAACTTTCACAGCTGCTTCGATTTGCTCCCTGAGTTCGTGCGCCACTCTCCAGACAGATATTGGGCAATCTGTTCACCAGTGCGTCATCTTATATTTGCGAGTGTGTGACTAATCACGAAATAAAACGAGTGCGCACAACAGCCTGATTGCAGTCCAGGCGGTTGTCCCAAAATGCACCACACACGTTAACAGAGAGGCCACTTATAACCGCCTGTTATTGGGTCAATTTGAGTATACAGCCGGCGGTCTCCATGTGACGTAGCGCTTCTATGTTGAAATGCGGTACACAAAATATAGTGACAGCGATGAATTAGCCCAAAACTGTGGCGGACTAAGATGGCGTCGAACACTGTCCCACCAAACGTTAAGCAGTGAACAACCGGCTAAGAGTATACACGGCAAAGACAGTCGCACCCACTGTTGACACAACCCAACCAAACCAAGTCTATTCAACACTTGTTTCCGATTCCAAGCGTTTAGGAATCATAGCACATTGCATTTACGTGAGAACTTGGACACCTGCCTCGGTGGAACAGATAAACAGTTGTCACTAATTCAGGGGGAGATTCCGAATGAGGCTAGAAAAGGGTGAATAAAATCGAACAGACCGAGGGCAGTACTATCAGCTGCTCCACAGTTTACAACCGGTCGACCTCAAATCCACTTAAACGAAACGTTTCGCAAAGGATACATAGCAAAAAAACCCAAAATCGTTTCTGACGTTACAGATCACAAAAACGATGAAGTGGTATCGCTGTCAGAGTGTACAGCAAGACGTCACGTCATAAACTAAACGGAATTATCAAATTAAACTACATCCTAATCAAAAGGCTTACCGTTTGGTATGGAGGCTTAAAGATGAGAGAAACACCCGATATGGCTTTGGATCTGTCATTCTCCTTCCAATTTTCATGAAATGCCTTTGCAACATACACAAGAAGTACCAAGGGATAACTGTGAATCAGACCGCAGCTAAGACAATGATCAGTGTGGGACTTCGCATGATGACCGTTATAAATGAAGAGAAGGCCACATTCGATGGACGGGGACTTGAGCATCAAGACTATCAAGGCGTTCCTGGCTTCCTGTCTGGAGTCTTAAGGACGACGCTCACCTGTGGCTGAAGATTATGCCGGGAACAGCAGTGAGTCAAGCCCGCTTAAGTTACATTTGCAATAGAGTTTGCATTCCATTCAGTTTCGAACCGACCATTATTTGTTCTCGTTTCATTTGTTGTGGCACCTGTACTTATCAAACTTTAACATGGCTAACGAATATGTATGTAAACATGAATGCATAGGTTAACTGTGGACTTGACGTGCGATCAGCAAGTTTTTACGTCTGTCTTACAGTATCTGATCACTCTGTTGTTGCACTCTAGTGTCGTGAAACACAACATTTTGGAACAATATTGAGCTTTTCTATGAAAATTAATTCAGGCTTCTTGAAAGACGTACAATCTTCTCCTGGATTCTCTCAGTTTAATTGGGCAAACAACCTACCAACTCGTTTCCCTACACGTAGGTTGACGAAGTTTTAGTTACAACTCGCCTTTGCACAAGTGGAATTTTGTTCGTTCGGATAAATTACTGGAGGTAGAGTGAGAAGTGGCAACTGGGTGAATGACTGGAATTCATCAAAGGTCCCGTAAGCCGTGGTTTCCGTGAGGCAAGAGCAACAACACAGAAAGAATGTTTTAATCACTCCCAATGAATGAAAATACAGTTAGAACAAATGTGTAAACTGCCTGAGCGATGACAAGACGCTTGCCGTACGAGCAGAGAATGCAAACTGATTGAATGAGTTTTTTGTTCAGTCGCACTGGTACACATCAGGGCTGATCTAGAAGGTTACATCCCTGACGTGGATTGGTCAAATCATAAGGAACGGATAAACTGACTTGACTCAAACGTTTTAACTGCGGGGTAGTAACTGTCTCCCAACGACGACTGGGCAATGTGGTCATTACACACAAGTAAACGTGACTGAGCGTCCACGCATGACAATCCGATAGTGTGGGGTCAATGGCACAGTGGTCAACAGGTTTGCCTCATGAAAGCGTGGTTGGAGTTCAAATCCCGGCCGTGACAAGGAAACGCACTACTGACAAGCTCTAACAAGGGCGAAATTCGAGGATAGCGCTTCTCTTCGGAAACGGCTAGCTTGAAGATCTAGATGAATGTAAGGGTTCCAGTCAAATGTGTAATATTCAACCTGGAAAGAATATTGTTGTCCATAAAACAACTCTGATCAGAGCGCCAGTGCAATAATGAAACTGTTAGGTGAATTCCAGTCGACCGTACATGAAGTACAATGAAACATATCTACAGGTTTCGGTTTAAAACACGTGGGAACAGGAAGATAGGGACATGAAAAGCCTACTGACACACAGTAGCGAGAAACCTAACATCACGATGAAAAGATTGAAATTGGGTAACGAATGGGCAACAGATATCCTAGAGTCTCGCTGATCAGTACGAACATTTGGACGTATCTTACGCGAATTGGAGTGAGCCATATGTGAATTAAATTGGATTCATTTTGAATCGAAGTTAGTTCACTGGGTTATGGTAAGGACACATTAAAAAGGTTGCGAGCAGCAGAATTTCCACAAATCATTTAGTACCGTGTCCACCCAAGTCAAGTAATTGGATGCGTTCAGAATGATAAATTTAGGACTCTCATCTGACTGTAAGGTCACAACAGTGTTTCTATTGCAAAAATACTCCTTTTTGCATCTATAGACCGTAGCCCTTATCGTCTTCCGTGAGTTCGGACAACTGGTTGACCGGTAGTCACTGGCAAACAATTCGACTCGAATTAGTAAGTATTATGAAAAAAAGAAGAAAACCAGATTCGAGAAGCTGCAGGTATCAAGAGCTTAGTGTTAAAGGACCGAATTAATAGCAGTAAACTCTAATCACGTGACAACTATTCGGATTTTGTTATTGCTCGAAGGATTCACCATAAGTTAAGCTGTCCATGTATATCGGGCTCTGTTATGCACGATTCGGTAGGAAAAAGAAGCAACCAGTGCAAATAAATGAGAAAATTTAGAAAGTGTAAGAATGCGGGAAAAAAAAAGTTAAGGGAAAATGACGACAGGAAGGGATAAGTGAATTTTAGTTCAGCAAATGCCTGTCAAACACATAGTAAATACACTTTGGAATGCTGTAAGCAGCACCTAATTGGCAACTAGTGAACGCTGAGAAACAGTTGTAATAAACCGAGATAACTACGATGGCCAATCTGTTGTTCAGTACGCAGACTGTTTGCGTTAAGTCTGGAACTTAGACTGGAGGATGTCAACATCTAAGAAATATATTCAGAACCGTTTGCTGTCCAGATCTGTTAGTATCCACCGTGTGAACAGTCAAGACCGAAAAAATAAACCATCGAACAAAACGCGTTGCCCTAGCAACGAATATGGTGGTGTCAGTGAAAATTCACACGGAAACAAACACCAACGAGAAAACAATGGGGGGAAAACTCACGCATCAGTGGTTCGTAAAGTGTCCATGCTTTTGTTAATACCGGACCGCAACTCATTCATCACAGTTATACCCAGTTGCTGTTTAAGGAAGGCTTGGCGACGATACTTAGCCGTCAGAACTTGTTTCAAGGTCTCAATTTCCTCCTCGACCTACACAATACAAGAATCACAGGGTATGTTCATAGGAGTGAGAGACAGGTGTGCAGAGGTAGGTGTTTAAAAAAAACGGGGAAAAGCGACATCAAAATGGCACAGGCAACGACAGTTACTGTCAACGTCAGTCAAATTTTGTGCCACATTATGCAAAAAATGCTCCAAACGGCGCTCGCTCTATCAAGTATTCCCCACATCAATATGTAGATTATACTGAGTCAATCAAATGGTAGAAATGAATATCATGGAAAGCCCTTTGGCGAAACTGGGGTTTCGAGATTTGACAGATTATTGATATTTTACTGTGTCCGGGACGCACACGATCAGTCACATGACCGCCTTACGTTGACTGCCATAATTTATGCGAGACTGACCTAACAATAATAAGCCTATACCTGACCCAGTATTTTAAACGGTAAAATAGGCCATACAAGCCAAAACCTTAACTAACAGTTGACTGGGTGGCATCATATTTTGCCAACTAGGGTAACAAACACGTGCCGCTTAAGCAAATTTCTCTTTCACAAGATCAGCACAGAACGTTGATTTATCGGGTAAAAAGAAGATACTGTGATGTGTTCGGCTTTAAGACAAAAAAATGTCCATCCGTAAAGAGTACGGATAAGTTCATGGTGTTAAATTATCAGTCATTATGAGAGAGTATTCTAGAAAATCCCTAAAACGATACCGAAAACGTTTATCTGCTTATATCACAAACAAACACAACCCCGATTAAATTTGATCCCGGTTAACAAGCAAACCATAAATTAAATGAACTCGCATGGCGAACAAACGGCAATGTAATCACGAATAACGAAGGTCGTGCCTGTTGAGAAGCGTCATATCATCAAACGCCTGTTCATTAACTGAATTCTTATATAGTTCCTACTGTTTAACAAATGATAATGTACAGTTAGTGTACACTTAACTCGAAAATCATAATTCCGCAGTCAAGATTCCGATATCTCAAACCAATGACGAGATATGGAGAGGCGTGAAAACCAAATATACCTTCGCTACTCATGTGGCCCCAAAATAAACTGTTTTAACATATAAACAGAAGTTTCTCGTGTAGCTTAGCAAGGCGTCTGGTGGCTGAGTACACTAATTAACCGGAGTCTGTTTTGTTGGTGTTTCCATTGGCTCTAGATATTTAGGTTATAGGGCCAATCAGAAGAAGCTTCAATTCGCATTATTCATGCCAATTATGTGGGTGCGTATTCAACAGGAATAAGTTATAACAGATAATAGTGTCAGTCACATCACCATGATAGTTACTAACAGCTTCAATGGTTTACAGTGATGCCTAACTATGGAAAAACAGCTCTAGTTTAGAAATAAACTAGAAGGGAGAGATGAGATATGGTTTATGAAGCGACCGCTTAAACGCAAACGGACAACCACAAGGCGCCTAATGAGAAACAAGTCGGTCTGTAAGTGGTAACAAGCAGACATTCACAAAACAGTATCTGGTCTGCCAGGTGACTTGACAACTCCCATTTTACCAGACGACGCAACAATACATCGGTAACCCTCAGGCCAATAGAAACGATGGGTCGCCATCAATCCCAACATTTTCCAATTCACACAATGTGAATTGCAGAGGTTCTCAATTCAAACAGCTTTCAGTCCTGAACAATTTTTCCCGATCCAGCCAAAACGGAAGTACAACCAAAACGATTATTGTTAAAGGTACTGGAGCAGGCTAACTGACACACTATTAAGTGTCAGAAAGCGACTTGCTCAGACGCTGTGTCTACCTTGACCTAAAATCAGCTGACTCACCAACACAATGGCCACAGCGCAAATGCCGGTCCGGACAAAGAAGTGCTCCAGTGATGAGCACTAGTGTTTCTTTCCAAAGTGAGCCACTGGAAAATCTTATGTGAATGCGAAGCTTATGAGTACATGTAGGTGGTGTATTGATTTGAAATAATCTAAATTCCTGAAATTCAGTCATAAATGTACACATTCTTTAAGAGAATCAATGAAGCCCATGGCATCAACCTAACCGATAAGTCCCTAGTCACGGTGTGAATAAAGCCTTTCTGTCACTTCTGTTTCCCAAGTGACTGAGCACGCCAAACACTATTCACACTGAGTCGTAGTTGAGCGGCAGTAAAGGACTATTCGGTCATGTCCATTGTGAAATTACTGGTGGTGTCCAATACGCCAGTCTCACAAACACGAAGGTCGGAGTGTAAATTCCAGCTCAGACGAAGGTGATCTCTGTCAGGAACGAAACACAAGTCTACTAGTTCCCTTCGTAGTAGGCCAACCGAAAGACTTATCTGTAATCAAATGTGGGTGGTGGTTACTTCGAAACATTTCAAATCCGCGGAATTTAACTGTTAGTACAAATACGCACACTTAACACGCGAAGCGAAGAATGTGTCATAGAAACCGTTTTCACGGGCAATTGAAGACGTGCATCAAATCGAGTTGAGAACTGACGGGACAAGAAGGGCAGGCGTTCCAAGTACACAAATTGAGTCACGAGGTCACCAAATTTCCGAAGTTTATGTGAACCACAACAGGAGGAAGGACACTAGTCATACGCGATACCGAAGGTACTACATATGACACAGACGGCATTGACGTCGCATCTAAAAGTACTGGCGAGTACCTTATTAAGGAAATTGATGTTCTCAAAAATACGGTGAATTATTTTCTGCTAAACATTCCTGCTTACTACAGAGGTTGACTTTCAGAGTTGGTTGTCCATAACATCCCTACTTGTTTACGTTCAGCATTTATATCAGTCACTGGACATGTAAACGCTCATCAGAGCGATGATCCACATAGCTTATTGTATCAAGGAAAATGTGTATCACATTCTGGCAGCACTGCGTATCTCAGTGATGGAGCATCTTCCAGTTTCACACCTAACTGCCGTACTCACAAGTACAGCAAAAGTAATTCTGTATTACACCACAAGCATAAGAAACTACACAGTTCTGGATGCAGTACTGTTACTGTCACACCATCTACACAGCAGATTTTTAACAATGGACCGGTCTTACAACAAAAAACAACTTCCATGTCAATGTAAACTGGTAGGAGAAAGTTGTGAATCATGGGAACACGTACCTGGTATAGCTCTTCCGCATACTGTGCGCGGATTTGGACAATGGATAATGTATCCGAAGGCGTATTCTGGCTAAATTCGTCATGTAACGAATCGATGCCAGTTGGTATCTTTCCGTTCGGATCAAAGTCGCCGTCATGGGGATTATAGTATTGGTCTAAAAAGAGAATACTTGTTATATACACATATACGCAACGATCTGGAAAACTAAGGCTGCGACATTAATACTGATCGGCCAACAAGTACACGGTCACGGTCCTGATGCTGCAGTTACGCTTATTTGGGTTTACGCCGTTTGACAGTATTTATCTTGCACACAAACTAGAAGGCCATATGACAGCAAACGCCTTAGAAGACAACTTATCCACCGATTGTAAGGGTATGTCAACAAAATCGCTAAAGCATTTAGTACGGTCTAAGAGCCTATCAGACCAACAAGTCTTATAACAAATACACTATCTGAATTGGGTTTATCCTGGACGAGACAATCACAGACGAAGCTCGTTGGGGTCATCGACAGTCAACAAGTTCAAAGCAATTACACCCTTGCCAACTGTTACAACGCAACAACTCAAACCAGGTAGTCTGTTCGAAATGACAAACAGACCGAAACACAAACCCAAGAACCTTCTTAGGCTCGAGATAGTTTCTATCTGGAATACGCACAGAATCCTAGCCCTGCATCACAAAGCGGTTGCTGCCATGAACAGGAGTGGTCGACATAATTAGAATTCAAATAAACAATCATATGACTGACAATCACGGTTACCACCTATAAACGTATAAGTAGATTGTAGGTTAGAACGACTAAATATCAGGGGCAAAGAGGCGAGATCTGGTCGCGGCCATCCTAACCATTTTTAATCAAGTACGAACAATGCAGCATTAACCAGCCACCAAGCAAACCAATACTAATTTACGGCGGCACACAAGGAGTGACGTATACACTGAAATCTAAATAAAACTCGAGGTGCTATCAGTTCCAGTTGTTTCCGCTCGGTAATGGGTGTTGGGTTTGGTCTAAGAAAATAACGTTGATACAATAATCAAAAAACGAAATAGGGATGAACGTAAAGGTTCCGTGTCATTCAATGGCGAAAAAAGAAATTGCTAACACAATTCCAAGCATCCTTTTTCCACGTAAAACCGTTACCTGCCAAACCTGAGCATACGCGACCGCTTGTTTTAACGTGAAACAAAATGCGCGCACATCAATTAACGGGTTCGTTTTCCATATTCCCGGTGGATGCACGCACAACCTCTGGTCGACTAACGATTGGACGGTGGCTGTGTCAACTGACTTGCCGATCTAGTCAACCGGGCATCAGACGCAATGAGCAGATAACTCGTGTTCTTGCTTGTCTTGAAGTGTATTTTCATCTAACAACCAGCCTAGTATGAGCCATGACAGTGCCTGCGAAGAAAATGACCCCAAGCTGAACGCGTTGGTCCCAAGGTTGAAACCCTAACGGAAACACAGACACGTACACACGGTCGATGTGGTTAGTTTTGACCGGCCAGAGATTGTTGTACGTGCCTTCGCCGAGAACAGATGAAATAAACCCACTAAACGACGAATGCGTTCGTGCGCGCAATGTGTGTATCACATTAGAGCAAGTGTTGGCACACTTTCAACCTTGGTGACAGATAACTAATTACTGCTAGGAGTAGCCTAAGCCTAACCTAAGAAAGACGAATCGGAAATCCGAATAGACATGAATCAAGGTGTTCATGACACTCTTTGAATAAATTTATACGTCTCCAAGTGGCACCCATGGTCATAATTCAATACATTCATGAAAGCATCTTGATTGGTCTTGCCAGAACAAAAACTGGAGCCAGTACGTGCTACTAGTAGACCGCTGTTGTTTTTTCATATGATCTTACCTTGCAGTATCGTAATTCGTAAATTTTGCATGATCGGTTGTAGTCTGGAAAATTTGGTTGGGATATTCATTTGGAGCGTTCATGGTCACAGACACAAACAGCAAGTTGTTCGAACAAATTAATTTGCTGTGAAAACAGTTTGCGAATACGTCTTGAGAAGTAAATAGCATCAGCCAGGAAGTGACTAGTTCGACTTTAGGTGACTGTTCACTTTCGACCAAATGGAACCTAGTAAGTGGTTGTTTATGGATCATGAAACTAACTCAAAACCGTACGACTAACAGTCGTGTCAGTTTGAGTAACCTGTCGCCTGCAACTACATTAATATTCACCACTGGCAGTGAGTGCACAGGGAGTTGAGTAGTGGATGACTCTTTCAACGTTTCACCAATGCATGAATCATGGCGACCTTCTGACATCTCCGAACGAAGACAGTTAACTACAGTAATCTGTGAAACACACGCTACTGCTTGTCTAAGCAACAAAAGTGACGACCTCAGCAAAGTTTCCTAACTGCAGATGTGCCGCTTAAAATATGAACTTAAAACCGAACATGCAGACATCGTATCCTCTTAACTTTCATGAATAACACCTTGAGTGACCAGAAGGCCTTGCGCACGACTACCAAACTCAAACTCCATGTTAGATCTCAGAAACCGAGGTGCACCGTATTCATAAAGTAAACAAGGATTTATTTCCCGTTGTGGAGTATATGTGAAACAATTAACCACACTTTTGGATGGGTGTTTCACAGTGGGATACATTCTCACAACACACGCCGCAGCAATATCACAAGGTATTCCAATTAATGGATTATTCCCTGCTTGACAGTCTCCAACCATACAGCAGAAATATGCATTAAATGACGTTCGACGTCCACATCATGGTCGGAACAGCGGCACATAAAAGACCAGAGCGATATTACTGTGCGAACGACACAGATCTTCATTCACCACCCGAACACTATTTAAGCAGCCATACTTTTACTTATATAAGCTGACGACAGGCTTGCACGCATACTGGAAACACTGGCCATCAGTGTGATTTTTCTACATTTATTCAAAACTCTGGCGTTGCACCACTAACGATTTGTCTGCCAATAATCTGACTCTATGTGGAGACTCTGTAGCTAATCCAGTCGGTCCCAAACAGCAGTCAACTTTAGCAGCCAACTGGAGAGATTGTTTGTCTACTACTGCAGTCAGCGCACTCAATGGACACACTACAGGCGTAGTCAAAAACGTTCACCTTTTGCTCCTCAGTATCAACTGCCGTCGATGATTATAACTAGGTCACCAGATTTCCGCACAGTGTGCAAGCAATGGTCTAGTAGTACCTGACGGATGCGTACGGTGCTTGTTAAGCAGGATATAGGGAACGCGTGTTGTAAGGATGGGGTTCGGTTTTTAGTGAATACTGACTTAGTACCACACATATCAACATGTTACCCAGTGATTTAATCGCCTAGTCATTACCGGACTCAGGTTTATATATATATATAACTGAGTGGCAAAAGTTCCGAAACATGAGACGTACTGTTTAAGGTGAAGAGAAACAAGTGTGCAGGGGTAAAAACAAGGTTACGACGACGCATATATAGACTTGCAACAAAAGCGCCACTGACTCCTGTTCATCATGTCAGAGTTTACTCAGCCAAAAATGTTCAGTGTCCTCCGAACCCAAGAAAAGCAGCCCGGAGGACCCTGCTGAGGAAGCTACACACCCCGAACTCGAGTTATGTGCTGGCAAACGTGCTGCCGCTTCCAGCTTAACCAACCACTCTCAAATAAGGCACAATGTGGCAAGTGGTGAGTTAGCGTTCTTAAGATGTAGCCAAGCCAACAAGGTCTGCACGACGAGATCAATATGCTTACGGACCGACACAACATACCCGTTCCTAATATAGTCGGCGAACGTCGTCAGTGCTAACACGGTGTTCCCACCAAACGCCGCTAATGTTTCGGAAGAACCGATGGTCAGAAACGGACACACTGTAAACACTTCGCGTGAATGGATTGCGTTTTAAAACCGTACAATAGGGGCGCCCTTATTGGGGCAATGCACACTGGGCATTTCACGGAAAGACTGGAATCCTGCCGACGCCGCAGACAGCGTAAGGTGACAAACGCCATCCCAGCAATTGCAGTGCGACATGTGATCTCATCAGACATTCCACCAGTGCTGACATAGCCCTTAAGATACATAAACTTCTCGACTACTTACAACTGCTCATCACCAAGGTTAAGTGTAGGTGCGAAGCTTTGCCAATCTTACAACAGCACCTTTCTTTCAGTAGGTGCAATAAATGACAAACCGACGAACTGAAGCCACTATTCAGTCTAAGATGTTCTGGGCTCCGTATGAGCCTTCACAGATTAGGGCGATATCATCTGCATACCTTGTCTCCAAGTCAAGTGCATTCGAGCAAATCAACCTCATCATATTCGCAGTCTTTCAGAGCACACTCTAAAGTCTAGTCCATTTAGAAGTTGAACGGGAAAGGGAGGAGGCTGGACAACCTTGTTCCATCTCATTTGAGATGTTCAAGGGCGGTGATACGTTGTCATAAGCCCTAACTGTGCCCGAGGCTTGACAGTAAATTGCCTTGGGATGTTTACATACTTATACACATCCCTTTGCTATTGACAATCCCAGAGCGTAGCTTCGCCAGGTTAGTCGAAAACCCCTCTGTTGTCCAAGAAGACAACTACTAGTCCTCTATACAAATGGCGGAGTTCCAGCATCTGGGTGCTGCAATGACCAGAGCAAATTCAAGGTTGTTCTTCGCGGATTTGTTCTTCGGGCACTTCGCTTAGTCTACAGAGTACAATGGCTACAAACAACTTCGACGCAATGTAGGTCAATCTAATCCTTCTACGATTTGCACACGAAGTGCATAAGCCCTTTTTGGAATTGAGGACGACGATGGCCGGAACCCAGTTATATGGAACAACTTCACTGCAGCAGAGGCGTCAGCTCTCTAAGAATGAAACCCCGACTAAAAATGTAGGAGGAAGTTCGTCTGGGTCGGTTACCTATTGACGTTTCGGAAACTTGATCTCGAGGGCGACCCCTGTTTCCGAGGACGGAGAAACGTCAACAGACCAATGAGCACAGGCAGAGCCCGAAGACGTAGTCAATGGTGCGGGTGGCCAGCTGAACTGCTGTTGGAAGTGCTTAGCCCAACGACCTAAGTGTCGTTGCAGGTTAACAACAGGCTCACTATTGACTTCGTACATAACCTGGCTCACACCTGGCCTCCTGCTATCAGTTGCTCGGACGAGACGGAAAAGTTTCCATGAGCTCCCGGTAGCAGCGACTTGTTCCATCGCGATAACGCGTTGTGTCCACTAGGTCTCGCGATTCCCTCGTAGTTGCTCCTGAGGCTCCAAGTGAGTAGCCATGCAGCTTGCTACATATCCGTTCGCTACCGTCGGTTTGGTTGCTTCAAGGAACGCGTTGACAGAACTCTGAGCGAAACTCTAACTAGACACTTGTGTGTCCAGTTTCATTTGGTCTTCAATGAAACGCAAAATCATCGTCAGGATAAACAGATGCAGCCGGACTACCTCAGCCATTAGTGATTAACATCCAATAGAAAATGTTGTTTGGTCAAATGACTCAGTCATCATGACACATATAATGAGGAGGTAAAGCATAGATGTGATAGTATCCAGGCTCGGACCGGAATATTCCATTCGGAGCTAAGCATAATTCGGCTTGAAAGAAGGCAATGAGAAGAAAAGTGCTGATGACATAATCAGCAGTCGGATCGAAGAGAGTAACCAGAACCACTAGAATGTCTCGCTACTTCGTATGGTTAGTAACAGCAGGAGACCACGTGTAAGTGAGCAGATCTGTAAACCCATTGGTAACCTGTGACAATGCTAGAGTTCAGAGGTAATCAATATCAGAGATTGTCGCAATCGGGCGCCAACGCCGTTGACTGATTTCGTGCAAATTAGTGTCCCGCAGGTACGGGCTGTATCCCCGTGAGAAAACAGGTGGCTAAGATGCTGTAAACATCCAGTGAGATGAATTCCGATACATGGAGTTGATAAGGTTAATGAATGAAACGTTGATTAGATCAAGTGGATGAGCTGACTTGGGACAGCTGAACTGTTTTTCAAAATGCTCAGACCATCTGTCGAGCCGCCGCGATAAGCTATTAATTCGCAAGTCGCTAGCAGCTTGACAACAGCCGGTGCAACCACGAACCACGCAAAAAAGGCTTTCCCATGAAAGTGCCTCCCCTATCGCTTAGCCTTGCTTAGAGAAATAAACCTCATGCTCTTTACGCATATTCTTTTTCAGGTTGCGTTTCAGTTCGCGACGGTCTCCGCTGTATTCGGAGTCAGGAGACCAGTCGATGTTTGTTGACGAGTTCTGCTGAACAATCACAAATGCACTTCCGTCATATATGTGGTCCCCATTTGAAATAGGCTACCTTAGAAGGGATTCACAGAGGCGTCTACTGCGTTCGATTGGGTCATTTCACTGTTGTGACGCGAGCAGATTAGCTGTCAGTACTGTCTGATGGGCATGTCGTGTGCCCCCGTCGCTCAGTTTCCAACTGAGAACTTTACGCTTGTGAGCAGACGGTCTCTGAGTAAAGGCTGAAACGAAGCGGACAAGTGAAACGGCGTGGTCTGAGTCAAGATGGGGGGTTTGGTAGGGACATTCCATTTATCTCTGCTTTCAACAATGCGACGGAGAATACTCTCAAAGAAACACTCAGAGGTACTCGTGGTGGTAATCTGACTGATATCGAGCATGTGGACAACAATGCTTCACCTATCTCTTCCGCAGAGAACATGCAGATCGTGCTGATTCTGTTAAATGTAATATTTCCGACGACTTGTTTACGAGAAGAGTGAGGATAATTTGTACAATCGCCAACCTGCGTCAATTCTGTTGTTATAAAGACGTTGATTTGTCTTATAAAGAGAGATTTCACAATGCATGCTGTACTAACATTTGCTTATTACTAACATTTGGTCATAATTCACGTTTGCTTATTCGTATCAATCATCATTATCTTCTATACATTACAGCCATTGCACCGTCCTTCTCAGAAGAGTAAAGCCTTACTCTACGG
>QNGE01002504.1:55833-103025 GCA_008508345.1 Paragonimus westermani | reverse complement strand
ACAACCAATCGGACGACATACCTCACGTGAACTGTCTTGACAACCTACACGTGATGAAACTATTTCACACATCATACCACAACCAGAACAGCAAAATCTCCGGGTCGCTATATAATAATGTCCATTCTGGATTATCCCGCTTCATGCAATGACCTGATGCATGTGTTCGTGATGTTCGTCCGAATTGCCAATCAGTTTGACCAGCAGGACAACTTTGAAGTGTCGTAAAGCTGCGGATGCCGATACTAGCAAGTCATTGTCTAGTAGATTGAGTTTGTCTCACGCTTGATCGTTATTTCCGAGTCACACGTCTCTCTTTTTATATTCCAAATTAAGTTAGCCTTGTTTGGATTGGTGCTCCATTTCTGAAAAGAAACCTAGTTTCATTGCCTCCTTTCTTCTTGTCTGCTCTTCCTTCATTCCATATCAACTCACTACTGTCCAGCACAGAGTCACATGTGCATAAGGATAGGAGAGTTCCTCTGACGTTCAACTCACCGACGGATGGTTTCTCTTGCAGGTCTCATTTGAACAGGTTGCAGCTGTGTGTACGGATCGAACAGGTGGACGTGGATTGCTGTCGGTGTTTATGGGTCATCAGAGTAGTGGTATGTATGTCGTGTTATGGCTATAGTTGATCGTACATGAGAAGATACGGTGTGTGTGCGAGTGCGTGTGCATGATTGATGGTGCTTGGTTTTGCTTTCCGAAAGCGAAGCAATTGACTGGTTCGTGTGGAACGTCGGATTTGTGTTGAGATGGCAACTAGGGGGGGGAGCAAGTGGATTGATGGAAAGATGTGTGTTTGATGTGAAAATTGTAGGGGAGCACGCACCGTGCGACGCTGGTGTAATGGTGATCATGGCAGCCTTCCAAGTTGTCGATCCGGGTTCGATTCCCGGGCGTCGCAGTGTGTTTTCCGCGTGTCGTCAACATTTTCCCTGCACCCATGAACGTCACATTCGACCCACCATGAGATTTGCGTGTGGGTGTGATGAGAGTTGACCGTGTTGTGGCGTGTTCGAAATTTTCCGGGTTTCAATCATGCGAACTGAATTGGCATCACAGACTAGACTGGGTGTGGCGAGTGATCCGACATTCTGGCGTTTGTGTGATGTGCACGCACACTCAATGAACGGTTTGTATGCAGTCACGTAGATGTCTCTCTCACTGTGTGTGGTGGATTATTGCTGTAAAATATATTGGGTCGCATAAGCCCTATACATCGCTTTTTCATGTATAGGACATCTGCTCTCCCGTTGAATGCTACGATGGCATCATGGACCGCGGTTGATCGTTACAGCGTTCGATGCAATTAATATGTATATTAACTTTTTGTAATCGAATTCATGCCAGCACTTCGCTTTTTTCTTTCCGTGGTCCTGGGATATGTCGGACTACGATGGATTCATTCCGATATTATAATTATTTTTGTTTAGCTACTCATAAGTAGTTTGGTGATTACGAAAGACTGATAGGATAAGTTCGTGAAATATAGTTTAGCTCTAGTTTGACGTAAAACATCTGTTTCGGTGAATTCCACCGTTACCTCTTTGCGCCCCTGAAATGGATTTGGACGTTCTATGAAGCTAAGGAACGAGCGTAAATAAAAGGGTGAGGAAGACAGTGGGGTATGACTGATTAGTTCGTGTATGTGCACATTCAAATGCTGCTGCACTTATTGGACGTTAAGTGTGTACGTCCACTATATGAGTGATTCGCAATTGTACGCAGTAAGAATCAGATAAGAAATGAAAACAGCAATATATATATATAAGACCGAAAATACATTATACGAAATTTCCAGAAGGTGTTATACGGACAAATGTTATATCGAAACGCAGTTACACCTGGCGGTTCATGGCATATCAGCTCTTGTGCGATCAGCGTGCCATTTGTATTGCAATTCCCTGGCGCCGCTAACAGTTACTAGCGAGCTCCTACTCGAGTGTGCTATTCTACGGCGTCCAAGTGAATGGGGACAGAGTTCGCACCTTGAGGTCCTGGGGCTAGAGAACACATGGGTTGCACGGGTGATGTTCGGTACTCAAAGGTGGATTGACCTTAGACGTAGGCAAGCAAACGAAAATGCGAAGCGAATGTAAGCGAATGTAAGCTCACAGATACGTAGGAATCTCACCTGACCGAACGCGGAAAAGGAAAGCTGGAAACGAACACCCATTTGGCATTTTCGGAACGTCTTATAAAACCGTTAGCGGTTTTTGAGGTTAGAACAAAACTGACCCCCTATATTGTTTGGGCCGATACACCCTATGACCGAAACGCGTTATAGCAAATGCGTTGATAGCGAAGCTATGACATCTCTTGATCGCTGAGGTGAGACTCTTCACAGTCAATTAATATCCTGACCACGGAGTACAGAAAAACGCCGGAGGTTTCCTCAGTCTTCACGAAGTAAGCAGAGTTCAGATGGTCACTGCTAACTGTGTCTAGGGTGGGATGACGCTTGAATGCACAGAGGCGTTCCCTCCGTTGAGGTACCCATGAATGGGCTTTCGTAAGTTCGGTCGTGCGGGCGACATGAACCATCCACGAGAACAAACACGTGTGGGTGTTTGTGGAGACTATTAATAGCAAACACTTCACGGTTTTGTTCTCGGGTAGATGGGCAGTCTCTAGCCATCGCGTGAGGCGATTTAACATCAATATGTAGATCATATCGTTGGAAAGTAGCAGGACCTATCAATATGAAAATGTGCGAATCGGACGGTAATTGAAAGACGCCGGTCGCTCGGGGACGGCACGTGATGGTGGACCTTAGCTTGGTGGCAGTTTAAACAAGATCGTACAAGAGATCGTAGGTCATTTTGCATGCTGGGCCAGAAACATGTTTGATCACCGCCAGGATGCCGGAATGCGCCATACTGTGTAGAGTGTAGAACACGTGAAAACAAAAGTCTAAGGACAAGATTGGGTGTGGGTACCCAGCGGAAGTGTCGTACAAATTGTTTTTGGTGCGGTCAGTAATGGCAAATCCGCGAGGCACAATGATGACTGTTGGCAGGACACTGGGAAATCCTTTTCTGTACGCTGTTTGTTGACCATACGTGGCCAACAGATGCTTGTACACGTGACATGGCGTCAGCCACAACGCTGATGCTGTAAAAGAGATGACGCGCGCCCGTCACAACTGTCATGAAATCAAAGTGGCTCACTTCGCGGGGTGTGTGGCGATCGGAACGATTGCGGAAGGCATATTCCAGCAGCGTCTAGTGAAAACCATAAGTGACGAACGGATGCCCAGTAACTCTCGGTCAAATATGCTGTACTTAGTTCCTGCAGGCTAGAATCACCTGGAGAAAAACGAAGACGGTCTCCCGAGCCCATCAATGAACTGCTGGATCACAGCTCCAACAGATGTGTCGGACGCGTCCACGGCTATGTTATACGTGGCGCTGGCGTCAAAGTGATGCAGCACTATTGCAGCATTTAGCACGTCTTTGACGCTGCCGTAGGAGTCGACAGCGACGTCTGACATCTCGACGTTACAATTGGTACGGCTCCAGAGTAGGCCGATCAGAGAACGCATTAAGTGGGTGCAATACGGAATAAACTGGCACTAATTGTTGACCATGTTGTTGAAATGGAGGACAGTAGCGAGGGTTGTGCCACAGAGAAAGTGGCGAATTACCTACACTCTCTTGCTCAGTGGTCGGATGTTACAAAGGTAATCTTGATGAGTTGTGCACATGAATCCCGCCAACGTTTATTTGCAAAAAGACTGTACTTATGTTACTGTATGAAAAGCAATCCACCTGCTTTGTAACTGAGGTCATCACACACCTTTGAACATTTTCGTAGCATTCACATTAGGGAAGTGATGTCGCAGCATTCTCAAACGGTTTCGTTTATAGGTTGACGGAATATTGTTCCCCATGGAATGCTTGTGTACATTGTGTTCTATTGCTTAAACTGCAGGGAGAAAGCTGTTCGAAACTAAATATGAAGATGAATCTATTAACTCTCCAACAAGGAACTATCCAACAGGGTTGCATTCGTTTCCTGCGGATAGTTCGGCTGGCGGACGTTCTGTTAAAACCACAACAGTGCCTGATTCTGAAGTCTTCATGTGACCATTTTCTTTACAACATACGTAGTAGTGCACACTTGCAATAAATATTGTGTTATGCGTAGGCGTCGTTTGGTTTCGGTCAGTGTGACAGGCTAATCCGAAGCTGATGTCATTTACATTGTGTGTGTGCGTATATGGAAAATGTTTGAATGTGCACACCCTGTTCTTTCAACACCGTAAATAAACTGAAAAAGGAACTGTTTTGCGTTTCTGAAAGTCACGACCCTAAAGGTCGGAAACAGCGCTTAAATTTTCGAATGACTGGTTTATAAAACTTTCTCGTGTTTAACTCTCCAAAAAGTTGGCATTATATCAAGCATTGTAACAGCACGGTGTATATAACGTTTTACCATTTTCACTAGTCATTATGTGAGGATCCGTTCTGACGCATGTCGAGTTGGGAAATATTTTGACGTCAATCATGCAACTTTTCTCCCAGTTTTGTTTGACCTTTACTGTTTAGTAGGAAATAGTTTGTGATTTAGCATGACCTTTCATTTTGGCATTTTCATCAATTAGCTGACCGAACTAACACACAGCAACTGATGAACATGTGCAACTTGGTGTGATGTATTGGACCCGATTGTAAGATTGAGTTTTCCAAGAGTTGTGGCTAGTAAGGCTAATGTGTCGGCTAAGAATTCAGTGTTTTCTGGCCTCCCTTCTCTTTCTTGTTTCTCCTATCGTTCTATTCGATGTCTCATTCTTCTTCTACTCATCTCCCTTTCGCCTTCAACCGATTTTCGTGGCGTTTGCTTCTAGTAATGTGTGCATAGGAGAACAGTTCTTTGGGGATAGTAACCCCAGTGATACGACCACTAGTACTTGTCCATGAGAAAGATATGGAATTTACTGAACTGTCTTCCCCTCCTTTGTGTATCTATCTGTTTTGTCTGTGTGGTAGTAGAGTAGTTGATTGACTCTGTGTGATTCATTCTTCTGGTACCGTTTTGAAAAACTCTTACGAAGTAATTGATAAGCAGACTGGGAATAACACAAGGTTACGAGTAAGTTGTAATACTCTACGTTTCAATCACCTCGGGTGACCTTCCTCAAGAGTGTTGTGTTACGAAGTAAATTAACATCTTCTTTAGAACATCACAATTTTCTGATAACTGATACGATAGAGTTCACAATTTGGAAGAGACCTAATTACGAAAAACAGGGACGTTAGCTGCGTTCCAACCGGCGACAAAAACCGCACGCTCAGACCCCTAACTGTACTACCACCTGAGCTATGAAACTACGGGGCTACCGGGTCTCCCAAATCATTAAACCTGTCAAACTGCTTCTCACCAATACAGACTTACTGCGTATTGGTGACGTTGGTTGATTTCGGCGTGAACCGAATGAGAAATGCTGTTTAGGTAATCAGTCTCCTTAACCACTTGGTGAACTCCTTGTGACACAAGAGGTGAGGGGGGGTCAACTGAGTCTAAATTTGAAATCCCTTAATCCCGGCGCAAATTTGCGGGTCACATGGTAGAGAAATTGCCAAGTTTAGGCATGCTGTTTTTGCCGCCGTTTCGAATCCAGTTGGAGTTCAAGTTTTGCGCAACCGGAGTTCTTCTGAACTGCTGTGTCCTTGATTGGTTTGTGCTTCGCAAAAGAGGGTAATTTTACCTTTACAGGATTTGGTTTTCCTTAAAGCTGCTATTCTACGATCTATTAAAGCTTCGCTAATATTTAAACCAAGCTGAAATTGACATAACCCTCACTTTAGGATGTTATGGAGCACTTAGCTAGTGAAACACCAACAGTGCAGTCGAATTGAATATTTAACTTCACCACCAATGTCAACCACCTCTATATCTCAGACTATTCCAACCAGCAGTATCGACAAGTGAAAAACCGTGGTATCAGAAGCATCGTCGACAGTCTCCTTGTTCGTGATTCTGCTGGTCACATTAATCACAAAGCCAGCAAAATCTTCAATTGAAAACGATACCATGGGCCTATCTGCCCTTCTTGTATAGGAAGTGAAATGATAAACAAAAGGCAATATATACATCCTCGAGGCAGTGTATATGACACAGTTATGAGACTGAGACCACCCTTCACCCCCGAAGCATTTAAATCCTTTGAGCACTTTTTATTGGCTGGAAGTTCATGTAGGCCAACATCATTTCTTGCATTCTTTCAGCTCCTTCCTCAACTTCTTTTTGTTCTGCTAGTCGTTACTTTATCCTATTCTTCTCTCCTCCAGTTTTATGGTTAGATTTTCGAGCCGACAACTATTGGGCATCCCATTTCCAGACGCTGAACTAAAAAAATGAGGCAAAAGGCGGCTGAAGAAGGAGAGTAAACACTAGTTTGTGTATGGTACTCAAAACTGTAAGTTTGTTCTCACATGTTTCTTAGGGTTTACCGACAAAAATCAAGCGACTTATCTGTGTTATACATTCCCACAATTAACAAACGTCTGTCAATACAGTGTCCCACAAATTTCGAAAGAAACGAACTCTGCCTATAGACTGTGCACCACTGGTATCCTCAAGGTGTAGTGGATGAGATTAATTACTCCTGGTTTGAACTGTGATACCGAATGGATGCCAAGCCAGCCAAGTAACACTCATTGGGTAAAAAGAACGATCAACTGTTTAATACAAATGGGATCCTAGCAACGTGATTTTATTCTGCTGATTTGAGTCTGAGCTGGTTCATATGGGTTTGGGAGGTACCTGAACCAGGTTAGTGACGCAGGTGCTCTGAATTGATCACGCTGACACGTAGCCCGTTCATATAACAGTGAGCCAAGTTATTGGATACCTTTACTTTCTGGTCAGGTTTGCGTGCTGAGTTGATCCGGAAGGTTGTACTGGACTGGGTTTCGATCCTTTCATATAAAACCAGGTCCAACAGGCCAAAGCGAGGCAATCGAAAAGAAAGCAGTTGCATTCGGGGCTGTGCGAGCACTACAAACTACTTGCGAGCGTTTGAGTAGCCAGGTGCAAAGTTGAAGATGTGAAACGGAGTTGGCTTTTATAGGTGCAGCATAGCCGGCTTCCATATAGTGTAGAAGAGTGTTAGATGAAATATCTCCAAACATAGAACACTCCGATTGCCAACGGTTGACTGTGACTGACAACTCTTTATCCGGTACAATCGAAACAATTTCAGTCGTGTCCAAGAACTTGAAGGTTTGAATATATATATGATGCACATAGCAGTAAATAGAATCAGATAGCAGGATCGCATTTATTGCATCCCACGGTTAGACAAGCGTCTCACTATCAAGTGAACCGGATTTTTGAGATATTGACTTTTGTAGTCTTAAAGAAAATCCTATTTCTTGCTGCTTTGCAAGTCAGACTGTTCAGGTAAAGACTCAGGGTAGTGTCTCCTAAGCCGACCTCCTTCCTAACCATAAACGACTGTGAGACACCTGAAGTCATTGTTGCTCCGACGGACCAGTCATCTCCGTTTTTTAGTCTTTCTTTGCTCCCAACTATTATTTCTTCAGAGCAAAACAGGTAGTATATAACGGTGCTTTCGTTTTCTGCACTCGTTCGAGTCTGGAACTCGACGTGTACTGTGTCCGAAAAGCTCATTTCTCATTCTAGTCTTGTCATTCATCAAAATTTGCTCTTACATAATACCACAGATAAAGAATTCGTGTTCATAATCTCCGGTAATGACGAATCAAAATCATGCGATCACAGGATACTAAGGTACAACAAAGCCAACTTGACTGGATTTTAGTGAATGGTAGTGCGTGCATCGCCGGCCCTAGGTATTTCGGTCAGTCTGTCAACAGTGAATATACTTTGACAGACAATAGATCAGCTGTTGATTCTTTAAGACCGACCAAACGCTCGGACGACATTTCAATTGCTGGCGATATGAACACACAATTTAGCCTTGGTACTGTGATCGAGAAGCGTTTGGGAGGTGTGATTGTTACCAGGATGCGATGCACGACCATCGGTCGGGTATGGCAACTGTGCGCATGCCGCGGGTCCTATGTATCGAGCACAAAACTTGATGTCCCACCTGAAGAATTTGTGCAAAAATTTGAACTCAAATAGATTATCTCGTCAATTACCGGCCACGTCAACCTGACAAGGGTTGTTCATTTTGGACTAACTAGATTCAGGGTATGTTGTTGTTCGTGCCCGCTTTGAATTATCGTCTGCTCAACGATTGTTTGTCCACAAGAATGAAATCATCGATTGAAAACTGAGTGATGTGGATGTATGGAATTGAGTCAAATCGACCAGGTCACAACAGCGGCATGAGAAAAACGATCATTGATCAATAATTCAAGCGGCTGCACGAAACTGTTGCGAAGAAGACCGTTTTAAAGGAACACCGTAGATATAACAGGAGTATTTCAGCCGATTCGACGGAACTCATGAACAAACGTCGACCGATCCCTATGACTTCAAACACGACAGTGAGCGTGAACGGACGAAACGTTTAATTACAAGGAAATCTCATATGGACCGTGAAGACTTGTCCATGCAAGCCAAAAAATGAAAACTGTGCCTAATCAGGGAATAGCCGATTGCTGTTTCCACCCAAAAGTGGTTGTATTGGACGTTGACATCTATATGTAAAGAAGGTGACTGACGGATTTACAGCCTGTAGCTCCGACCTGAGCACTTTGGAGGGAGAATGTAACTGATCTTCGTTAGCGATGTCAGCAATGCACGATGGTAGTTCGAAAAATCTATTGTGCAAAATTGTGTCCACATCAGATGTGTGAAGTAAGGATGAAACTTAGAACAAGTGACATGGGTAATTAACTATCACAGTCCCGGCAGATTGTAATCTAATAGAACAGGGTGGGGTTAAGTGGTGGATACTTGCGATTGGCAAACATACCTGTCATGAGTTACGTGCCCGTCGACGGAATCACGCACATTTGGTCATCGAATGGTTAGGCGATATTTGGTCACCAGAGGGAGAAGGTTTGCATGGATTGTTTCGTGAAAACAAATATGGGGTGAAGAAGCATATAGTAGTAGTATACTCAGAAAGACACACTAGGTATCCAGATGGCCTGATCTAGCTGACTTAGGTGTGAATGACGAAGGTTGTGTTTGGTTATGGTACTCCAGACGATCATACGTCAGAAATAAATTTCCTTGGGATTTGAAATATTGAAACGTAATGAAGCACCCGATGTGGACCCCCTTTGATCAGCTGTTCTCAATGGTGTTGGTGAGAGGTTGTTCACTGAACTGGCCACACATTCTACTTGGGAGACAGAGGTGCTTCTGACTGAGGACTACTTACCGTCATGTCTACCTTCAAAAGGTTATTGATGCTCACAGACCGGCACGCTCATCTGAAACTGGAAATGGCCGAAGCTCGCCCGATTTTCCGCGCCTATATTTTTGAACTCTCGTTCGAACAGAAGTTACAAGGAGCAACATGGACCAATGAACCTGTTTATCGTCGTCCGCGTTCATACTCGTCTAATTCATTCCGTTGCGTCAACACCTGATAAGTCTGGAGTTGTTCGCATGTTTCTTGGACTATAGCAGCGCGTTTGGAAGCGTTGGAAGAAAGAGGTAATTCCAAATCCCCAGAGATTCCGACATCCAAACCTCAACTGTTGATGTCAGAGGCTATTAATCCAGGTTAATTTACCCAATTTGGTGGTCTAGCCACATCGCCCCCTGTGATTGGCTTTGACGATTTGTAATATACAGTTCTTTTCTCGTTCCTACTTTCACTTTATATCGCATTCATGCTATTTCACGATCACACTTGTAAGCAAATATGCAGATGATGTGCTATTGGACGTCAGACTCGATTTTCTCAGTTAGTCCTGTTGGACAATTTAGCCGATCTGTGAAGTCTGTCAGGGTCCCGTAGTCTCACTCTCTCTAAACTTATCCAAATGCATTGACATTTTGTTTCCAACGCACGCCTATCATTCTCATGTACATAATGAAACCCTACCTCGAGTTCCTTATTTTTAGCATCTGAGAGTTAAAATGAGTAAAACGGCATATATATATACTTGCAGAAGAGAGGCAAACCAATGGGCTCATGTATATCGGGATTACTTGCAGACGTCGTAATGAAACACTTCGAATCTGAAGCCTATCAGACGTTCAAACCTAAGGTGTGGCTTTGGTATGTGGATGACACATTTGTTGTTTTACATCGGACTCAGCTTGACCAGTTCCACAGCTGTCTGAATAACGTAATAGACGAGATAACGTTTGCACGCGAAGAAGAGAACTCACGCCTGGCGTTTCTCGATGTACTGATCATAAGACGACCTGATGGCAAACTTAAAACCACTATCGTAAACCGACAACTAATGTCATTCTCAGATTCGATAGAAATCACCCAGCATGTCAACTCAAATACTGTGTGCGAACATTATTTCGACGTGCAGACACGCACTGTAGCTCACATGAACTCAGAAAACAAGAACAAAAATACCTGTTCAAACTGTTTGCCTCCAATGGGTACCCCAGTAGTTTAATAAAGGCATCTGTCAGAGAGTCCACAGGAAGTGAACGTGCAAAATCCACAACACGAATGACAGTGCCATATATTCACAACACATCTGAAGGAGTATAGAGGATGCTCCAACCACTGGGCATCCAAATATCACACAAGCCAAACTCAACACTTCGTTCGGCTCTGATGAACGCTAAGGATCATGTAGAACCACACGAACAATATGGCGTGGTCCGATCCCATGCCTCGAGTGTGACCAACAGTATGTGGGAGAAACAGGCAAACAGCTGCGCACACACGTGCACGAACACAAATTAGCAATGCGACGAGCCGACCCTACATCACGACTGTGGCACCATGGCGCGGACACAGGTCACGAAGTCAACATAGACCATGCAAAAGTGGTCGCGCGGGCGAAAATGAAAGGCGAACAGCTTGTACTGGAAGCTCTCTATTCGCGGAATTCGTTCAATCGACAAGTCGACATAGACAGCCACTACGCCAGCATCGTTGACGCTGAAACGAAAAACGAGCGAAGACAGACGGATACGGTGAGCAGCAGAACAATCTCATTGCGACATTTAATTGATAACGGATCCTACTGTGGATTTAAATATAAATATATATTTGAAGTAATCGAAAAAGGGGTCACACACTGAGTAGTAAACGATTTATTGTGACGTTTCAAATCCACACTAGGACCGATTCTCACTCAGTCTGCTGATCAAACAAAAAAACAAGCCTTACTGATCTGTTGTTTTCTTAACATGGCCCAGCCAGTCCAAGATTGCCATCAAGGCTCTCATTTATTTTCAGCGTTAAAAATCCCTCACTATCCCGTAGCACTGCCAGTCGGTTTAAGGGCTTCCCAACGAGATATTTTGTTCGCCAGGTTACGTAAACAAGTCGTTGGTTTTATTAATTCTCATCATTTTATATTCTGCAAACATTTGTCTTAGCCAAAGGATCCCGATCGACAAAAAGCCTTTTCATTTGGATCTCTTCATGTGTATTCCAACGTCACTCACTGGATTCCAGTACACGCAGTCAGTCGCACACATGCGGGCTTATTCTTCCATGGTTTGCTAGATCGACTTTTTCACAAACTACCTTCCTAGTCGCGTAGCAACCACGATAATGAGTTGTCATTCTTTTCATCCGAAAGCAGTTGTTGTGTACCAAACTTTTTAAAGTCTATGATAATTATTATTGTAATTGTCTATTGATTGCTAAAGATGTAAATAAAGTATGAAAATCGCCCCTCAGGATACACAAAACGTACTGTTGGTTTCACTCGCTTGGTCGGAGACGATTACGGATGTTCGTGACCGTTACTGGCAATTAACATATATGTTAAGAAGATACACGGGAACGTAAACGTACCTTCAACTGGGCTAACTGTTTTTTCACAGATCTAATGTTGGGGAAATGGCATTTTAACCCAAACGGGCAACTTAAGAACCGATCTGTCACAAGCCATATTGGAGGCGTGTATAGAAACCTTCAATTTCACCGTCTTCTACGAAATACACAAATGTTTAAGGAAAATACCCATCTCAAGGGTAGGTTGCTAAGGCCACAACATTAAATGAGCCAGCTGACTGGCGTCCGGGTGTATCCGATCATGAACAACCTACTCCATTTTATCGTCATCAGGAGTTGAATTTAAGCGGGTTGATGTACGTAGAGTGGTAGAGTGAACACGTGCATGACCTCCCCCTGTTGATTTGAGATAGTCAGTGTTCGCTACAGTGTACTTTTAGATAGGCAGTAGTTATTACTCATTTTCTCATTCACAACTATTCTATTGCTGAAACAATCTACTGATTTCTTTCTAAATCGTCCAGCGCAGACTCAAACGTAGTTCGAATAAGCTTCAACCCGGTTGCTTCACAACACTCTGAAGATGTGCACACCAAAGATTAGTCGCAACATACAAGAGTGAGTGATCTACAATAAAATCGTTAAACCGAACATACTCACGAATAAAACTAGACAGAAGTACGGTGCATCTAGCTGAGCTGCACACGATAGAAATTCCGCCCAATTTTCCCAAGAAACAGAGACATTATCGTAAAAATCCTGTTACAGAGTCAGACATATAACAAAAGTTCAAAGCGGTTATGCAGAAAAGGATGAAATCCCAATTCGCTCGGAACAAAACAATCAACAAAATTACTCACAATCGTACCAATTGTTTCATATCAATTTACAATGGGCAAGTAACGGTGGTAAATAAGGTGAGCGGTTTGGTGGAAAATGCAGTAATCGGCCTTAGCTTGGTGGCCAACTCGAACAAACTGATAGCTTAAAATTCATCAGAGAAGCGGTGCTGAGAACTGGATTTCAGCTTGTCATCGATCGCGTAAATATCCATCACCCGAAGTTGTATTTGCTCGACTATTTCACGTGACAACGTGTCCGATATAGCCTGCAATAAAGATAATAGAATTATAATTCACACTTTAGTGCATCGAAGGCCAGTGAAAGGGATGATCAAATAGTCGCCATGATAGAAAAAGCTTATTTGATTCTGCACTCGTTAGAACAATATTTAAACAGATGTGGATATTTTATTAACTGTGTTGAACAACACAACAAATTCAATGCAGTGTTAACAAGTCCTATCTACCACACTACTCATTAGTAATACAATTGCTATGCTCAGTAGTGGCGTTGGTGAATTCCCGCGTGAACTGTTTGAGAAATCCTGTCAGAGCAGTCGATCTCTTCGGTCATTTAGTGTACTCCGCATGAGACAGTGGGAACGATGGGTAACCGAGTCCGAATGTGAAAAATTCGGGCTCCTGGTGTGGCTTCGTAGCTCAGCCGGTAGAATGAATGCCAAGTTTGGGCATGCTGTTTTTGTCGCTGGTTCGAATCCAGCCGAGGCCCTG
Organism: Paragonimus westermani; assembly: GCA_008508345.1. NCBI lineage: Eukaryota > Metazoa > Platyhelminthes > Trematoda > Plagiorchiida > Troglotrematidae > Paragonimus > Paragonimus westermani. The sequence continues at coordinate 89,609 of QNGE01002504.1, read as the reverse complement.
AATTTTCACAGTTGGGTCTCATCTAAAGTGCTTTTTTATGCATGAGATATTAGTAGCGGAAAGCAAAGGAATTCTATCCGAAGAATTGTACCTGCCACCAAGCCATTTCTGAGTGTCGATTTCCAGGAATTTCCACACCAGCGATACGGAGAGCCAGATGGAGAATGGCTGCTGCGATGTGTTCTGGTGAAAAGTCCAAACAGATTGGAGAATGATATGAGTCAGTTAAGATGGACCAGGCCAATCCAGGTAATCGAGCCAAAGCAATGGTTGCCGCGTTCACCGAAGTATTCGAACCTACTGCACTCAATTCACCACCGGATGGTTGAGCGATCCCCTTGCCAACCCAATGTAGCAGTGAGTGCAGATAATGAACCAGATAGGAATGTGGGAGCGGAGGACGTCGAACGTGAAATGCTAGTAGACGCATCAGGAACAGCTCCGTCTGGACAAGGCTCTCACGTAGACGATCGTAATCATCACCGACTTCGAGAGGAGGACGACGATTTTTGTGCAAACTTCTTTTGAGGGTTATTAGGATGAACGGTTCACAGGAGAGAAGAAAAGAGAGCATACCAAAATCACCAATAACGATTACGAGTAATTATGAAGAGTGAATATCCGGCTTATAATTTGTTTGCACCGAATGGGCACACAAGATCGTAAGTGGGCTGTTCGATAACATACAGATCAAAAGTGATACGTCTTAGGACAATAAATAGACCCCGGCTTTTAGTAGAAACAAATTGATTAGTAATCATATTTGTCTATAGCCCTCGAATTCACGCTCCAGTGAGAGTAGAATTGAATTGCTTTGAGACTTTCAAACGTACTAAACGCAGACTAAACTGTGAAACCTGAGCACGTCAAGACGGAAATCTTTCACTACTCATTCGTGACAAAAAGTCATGTCCTTCCCATCTGACTGAAAGGTCCTGATCACAGGGTCATCGACTGGAGTTGACAGTGCAGTTACTGCATTGGCTCTCGAGAGGATCGAGCAACTTAAGCTTAACGTGCAACCGAATGGAGTCGAAAGTACAGATATGATGAGCTGATTGCGCCTAGTACGGGAGGAATGGTGAACAGAACAAAATGCGCACTCCAGAAGCACATGAATCAAAGTTCAAATCCCGGTGGTGGCACTGGTATGTACTACTGACGAGCTTTGATAGGAGCGAAATTTCAATCAAATGGTTCTGATCGAAAAGGGCTATCTGGATATAAAAGTGACGACCAACGAACGCTAAAACATTGTCCCACACAACCACTTGGGTATTTCATAATGTAAACCAATCTCTCCGCAAACCAGAAACACGTGTAACCGACAAATGGACGATACGCAGACGACACTTGACATGCGATTAGATGGCAATAAGCCTGTTTAATGTGAATAAAACTCAACACTACAAAAAACGGAGGGTGCACACGGTTTTAGAGTTTCGTAATCCACCATAGGTCAAGACATGCGCATAACCATGACAGGACAGATTTGATATATTATGCTAATCCGAATTACTTAATCGTCGTAAAATAACACATCTCAAACGAATTGCGCTTCGTCATAATACATGTATTCACAAAAAATCAGTTCTTCGTGACAGAGTTTGTGTGAACGGCACAAGACATTTGGATTAGTGTGTATGTTTTAAAGTTGATGATAATGGGTGAATATGAGAACACTGGTTGGTTGAACTAGAAACAAGAGGCGTCAGTTCTCCCTAAGAAGCTATATATGCTTTATCGTGTGACAAACATACCGGTAGAATGCGACAATCACATCTCGTAGACGCTGATGTTCCTCCTGCACTTTACCACCAAGACTGATGGATGCCATAGCTATAGTCTGTGCACAATGGACAACAAAACAGAATGATACGTATAACTAGGAACTGTTAAAATATAAAGTCTATCATCACAAATTGTGCAATAAGATCAGAATGAGTAACAAATACATAGGTGACAGTTCTCATACAACTTCGCCACATCCGTAAACAATAGGCAAAATAATACCAAGAATGATAGAGGCAAATGGCCGTGTGAATCAATTATAGTCCACTGAATAATCGAGAAAAAAATATCGTGAGTAGTTTATCAAATGCAATGTAAAAGACGAATTGCTGATTGTAATAAGCTCGAAGAACCCGGTCTCATCGATTGCCAAACGTGTCATAGCAGCTGGTCGTCTCGTAGTCTCTGTTAAATCGTTCTAGATAGTGTCACGTATTCGTAACTCGAAACTGCTAGCGATTGGTAAAGGAATGTTAACCAGAACACATTGGCCGGTTTTGTGTGCACAAAGGGCGCTGACACAATCAATTTCCTTGACATGGAGCTGACTGTAATAGTCAGTGCGAGGCAAACCGGAACTTTGTATTTGGTTCGTTTGATGGTTGTTGCTGTGTGCAATTTGTATAAAATCTGCTCGTTTTAAGTTAGCGATTGGCAAGAGTAAATCGAAATATTAACATCTTGCGAAAAACGACTTCTCTCTGTTTCGACTGAATGGATAAAGGGAACTCAGTATTTTACATCCCAAAAAATTTAATCAAAGTGAACAAAACATCTCTTGCTAACATAGCCGGCTCCAGTTGTTTAAGAACCTAGACTACGATGATGTTCCATATGATCACAAGTAGGCTTGTGCTGGTTCCCTACAGACACATTTTAAGCTGAGCCAGTCGGCTTACAGGCATTTTTATTAATGAGAGGGTTGATCTTGACAATAAAAACCGAAGTGGAAAAAGATATAGTCAATGATTATAGTAATACGACTATGCCATCGACTTCTACGCTCAGTCATAGTCGAGACCGTATCCAAACAGCGATGTGGACGATCGGGTGGTCCCTATCCGAGCAGATGATTCCCCAAATACTGCCCAACCATGCAGCCAAGGTTCTCACATAAAATAAACACATCGCCGCATGACCGTCTACAAATATCTGTGAATCGTCACAGCACACACCATCATCATCATCATCACAGACAACAATAAATCAGTGGGTCACACTGATGCTCAACTGCCACAAAGCCATGAAGAGTAAAAAAAGCAGACCTTGCACAGGAAAAAAGAAGGGGACGGAAAGAAACCTAACTGATAAAAATAGCTACGTCCATATTCAAACATTCAACATTAAGGAGCCTACACGCTGCAAACAAACAACCGAGCTGTAAGTGAAATTAAGGTACACAAGGCAGCAGGCATGCCATTCGAAATCGGAGTATAAAGACGAATTGATGAAGATTATATATCTTTGTTGCTACCATTATCGGTCGTGAAACTGGATGACCACCAAAATGCACGTGAACGAAGTGAGGTGTTGAGTATACGATCAGTCAACCTGATGCAAGCCAATGGACGATAAGTTGTGCATGCAACTTACATTCTGAAAAAATCGGAGTTAAAAAGCCAGACGGGTTCCACACGTGTAATGTAAGCTACAAATCATTATGACCTTACAGGGATGGTAATGCACTAATGACAAGATCAGAAGTATCTGGGCTTTTCTCATCTCGTTTTCCCGATGTCTTTCAGACGTTATGCAATGTTCACCAGGTAGATAAAATGAATTGCTGGTTGTCAGAGGTGTTTTAGATTTAGCAATAAATTTGGAGCATGTTTTATCTTTAATTGGTGATAATCCTGAGACTGTGCACGGTGACCAGTAAATCTCTAAATATAGTGGACATCATATATATATCCGCGCGCAACGTAGGCATCTTAGTAAAAAAAAGCAAATTTTGTAAGGTTTACATACGTAAGGGTCGATTTCACCGAGACTGTGCCGGAATGAATGATCGATTGCCTCAGGACTGGCATCCGTCTCCCCATTCATGCTGGGCACAGGCCCCGTGCTGTTCGATTGTTCATCCCCAGTGGTGAGAACACGTAACGCACGATGTAGCAGGGTGCATGCGGTAGCCACTGCACAGTCGCTCATGGCCAAACGTCGACCGGTCTCACGCACAGTCAACACGACCGAAAACAAGGCAGCGTCAGACAAAGCCGGCCTAGGTGGCATACTAGCTAGTAGACTGTTCGGGTTGCGTATAGCGGTGATTGACGCAGGTGCTTCGCGTACGCTCATCGTAAAAATGGCTGAAAATAGAAAAAGACTGCTGCAGACAAAGCTCACAGTGAACATAAAACCGTGGATTAGGATAGAAATTGTACCATGAACACTACATTAAGTATAATTGATGACTAGCTAACCCATTCGATCAATCGATTTGGAGCAAATTCAGAAGAGGGAGCTACCCAGTGATCAAAATGCAAAGGCTAGGGAAGGGAGACCTGAGCAGACTTTTCTGCTAAGAAAGTACGCAATAAGTTGCCGTAAGACATCCCTGATCAAGTCACGAACGTTCGGTAAATAAGCGTTGGGCCATTACAAACCCTTAGGATTACAATTTATAACGTCACGTAATCTTTAAACGAGATTATACTGGGACGTATTTGTCGAGTATGAGGCCGCATATTTACTACAGGCTGTGATGGAGACTCGACAGTGCGTTGTAGAGAGGGGCTTAAGACAGTGAGATATCTAATGCATAACATGATAAACCCCACGAGAGATGCATGATAAAACCAATGTAAGTACGATGACGATATTCTCAATCGGGGAATGGAGGGTTGTTTTCCAGAAGTGATTCGATCAAAACGAGCTCTTTTTGACAGAAGCAACAAGACTACTATGCAAAAATAAACCACAGCTAATCTCAGACCTGGTTGCCAATGCAAACAACAACATGAAGTCCACTTGGTGATGTAAAGCAGAAAATAGCACAAATAGATGCAACGGAGCGTAACCAAATAGGAAACGGGAAACGACTCATCAATCAGATACGATTGGCTCACGTTAAGCAAAATCCGACAGAGTGGAAGACAGGAACAAAAAAATTACATTGTAGGATCGACGTACATGAATGTACGGAATAAATGCACGCTCAATTTTCACAAGGGATCACACAACAAAAACCACATAAGCCAGTATGTTTTTGATGGATGGAATAATAACGAAGTGAGCAGTCATGTGATCAGCAAGCTGTCAACGATATCATGATCCTGGAAACGAAGGAGTGGAAAAAATCAGAGTGAGAGGGTCTGGGTGATATACTTTCCGTCCGTTCAAGTAGTAAGCGCTGAATTAACAGCAATCGCTTAAAAGATTAAGCTTTGATTGACAGCATTCTGTGTTAAATCGAACATTGTTTAACGACCGCGACTATTCTCAAGGTGTCATGCTGTCAACTATTTTTTAAAACTGCATAAAGCGTTCAGAATCTGTTATTATCCGAAGAAACTTTCCTTATGAAATACGCTGGTGACGTTGCTTTCGAATGGGCAAATCCAAATAAGCCTTCTGATATCTCGAAATGACATAACTCAACTAGCGTGTTCATCAAGCTCTACAAACTCAGAACCAGTGAAAAAAAAACATCAGAGTGTAACCTTTTCCTCTAGCAAACCCGTAGAATCGTTTAGTGCACTCAATATACACACATGAGTTTGAAATTCACACCTAGATTTTCCACAGTTGAATTTTCTTTGGTATTACACATGGTTCTCACTCAATTAAATCTGTTCACATTAATAAACTGACTAATTTAGTCCGCATTATCACGCTGTCTGGCGCTTAAATTGTTACAAAATATCCTTGAAGTAAACAGGTTCTTGATCGCTGTGGTGTTCTTTTTCATAGGAACACATGGATCTGCAGTTACGTTTGTCGGTATTCCGTGAAAGATATTGAGTTTACAAGTTGTTCATTTAGGTGTTGACCACCTCGGCTGATCGAATGTGTATTTTACTTCCCTAAGATATGAGACACGACACAACTTTCCCACAAAATACTGATGTCATAAGCGAAAAGTTGCCAAAAAAACCAATTGCTTGAAAGTTATTCTGAAAATGCCTCATGGTTCGCCACAACAACTGCAATATCACATTCATCCAAGGTATTTTCCTCCCAAAGGCTTTTTTAATGTTCAAGCCACTGTGATTAAAATCATATCCCGTTACTGTGAAAAATTGTGAAAGTCTGCCCCTAATTCAAACAGACAGACGTGTTCTGAGCCCATTGGATGTGTTGCAAAATTTTCCTACTAAACACGATTTTTACCTGAACAGTAAATGGTCTCAATAAAAGAGAACGGACTGGTTAGAAAGATATCGCAACAAAACTCAATTCAAGTTTGTATCTTGTGTGCCGAATCCAACACACATGAAACCGATAAACAGTGTGGCAGATTTATTAGCCTAAAAGAGACCCAATCGTGATAAGTCCAAACTTCGGCTAGACTCGCACCAGCAACAGAAACACAGTGCTCAGACGAAGCAAGCGCCATGTTGGCTGAGCTGCGAAGGCACATACATAACGCAGAAATGTCACACTTGGGCTCAGTTACCAGCCTATCCCACTGTCTCATACCAAGTAATCGTCCAGGAAGGTTTATCACGGTTCACAGGCAGGTAACGGAGTCCAGATGCGAAAGTTCTGAACTGTCAGCGTAGCTTAAAAGATCGGCTGGTGGGGCACCTATCGCATTTGGCCATTCTGCTTCAAGCTGAAGCCAAACTTTTCACATTTGGGTCCCCTCTAAAGTAAGTAACACAATTGATGTTTGTTGTCTGTAAACCAGAGTAAAAAAACAGAAGTATATCGTTTATCCTAAGAATGATAACCAACTCTTGTGACAGGTTTAATCCTGAGAGTGGCTCAATGTTTGCCTCTCTTGCGAACCAGTTAACGGTTTGCACCATCAACATATTCTGGCTAGATGTCAATAAACATGGTTGAATCGTTGACTAAATATCCCAGCCAAAGGACAGTCAATTGGGTAGGAGCTGAACGACGACACAAATTAAGGAATCACTTTGACTCGATAAGCTGCAGGTACACGGCCCAACTAAATCGACAAACGGCGTAATCGAGACTGGCAGATTTGTCTGCCGACTACCTTGTAATCATAGCGGTTATCGCGGCGTTTTTCAACCGGGGTTGAAGAGTGTATGAACCAAGAAAGAAACACTGTAAAATGTAGTATGACGGAGAAACATTTTTCTACAGACGTTGTTTATAGGTTTATTAATTCGATGAGCCCTCGAGAAACGGGCTGGGGATTCACTAAAATTCTGCTAACTACGGGATCACAGAACCAGTGCGAACACGTAAAAGCTCATGTGTGAGTCTTGTTACGTGGTTGTATAAAGGCTACGATAGGTATGGAGAGTGTGGATGGCTACCAACTTCAAGGATTCTGCATAGTTCCAAATGAGATGCATCAACAAAGTGTGCGTGTAATATCACTATCTCCAGTCAGAAAGTGTATGGATCAGTGCAAGTGATTTGGGTTTTTCGTTAAAAGGCCGGATGAAAAACTGGGAGAACAGTGCAACCAATGGGGAGGCGTGGGAAAGCGCTGAAACATCTTAGGATGTGATGATGGAGTGGGAAACACTAGCTGCACAACAGGCAAGTCCTGATTTTAAGAAAAACAACTGTCAAGGATGGACCAGCACACATCGTGGTAGAGACTGACTCCCTAGCATTTGGATGATAGTTATCTGAAAACGGATACACCCTGAATAAATGACGCTACGAGCTACATCCTGAGCTGTTGGTAATGATTACCATTGATAACCGGAAAAACAGCACATTTCCAGATATTCATCAATAGATTACGGCCAACTGGTCATTAGTTTAAGACCAATAAACCGTACTGAAAGTGTTAAATCAGACGTATCAGAAAGACGTACATCCAAGACAACCGTGTACTCACATTCGAAAAGAATAACTCCTTCTAGCACTGGCATGTCTCTTATGCAAAATGGGAATGAAAAAAATGTTGCCCTTCTGGGTACATCAAGGTTAGATGGCGCATTGTGTGGCGTAATGCAGCAACTCAGTATCAGTTGCACTATTTTGTCCGGTTTAAAGTTACTCATCCAAAAACGTAGAAGTAGATGGGCTTACGATCTTTATCTGATATTGACCGGATGAAACGGCCAAAAAGGACAATGTCGAATTTGAACGTTAATAAGCAAGCTGATAAGGATCATTGGTAGCCAGTTGGTGGTCATTCTGACAAGTATAAGTGTGAAACAACTGGTCCCCTTAACCTATCTAGAAGTATAAATTAGAAGACGAAAACTGTGGGACGATATCATCTCTTGTACTCTCATCAGCCACAAACGTGCACAACAAACTGAATCATCAAGTCAGAACACTCAGTTTATTGTGTGTTACAGAATGCACGCTTGTGGCTGATGAAAGTGCACAAAATGCTTCTACAGTTTTCGTGTTCTCATTTGTGTTTTCAAACACTTTCAACGTTTCGGAGATGCACATTAATGCAATCCCACAGTGAAGATCAAAGAGCCAGGGAGTATAAAAGAGTACCTTACCAATGCTTTCGAATATGGCAGACATCTTTGTAACGGAAAACCGAACAGGTCGTTTCACCGTACTCACACAAATTCACAAACATGTACAAAGAGAATCAATGAATAGAAAACGAACAATCGAGATAGAGAATTTGTACTCAAAAAAAGCAGAAAATAAAAGACAAGCCTACAGAAAAGAAAATATAGAAAAAAGAACGTCAATGAGGTAACAACAAGCAGAGAACAACAACAAATTGAAGAAAAAACGGAACAAAGTATACACCATCGATGGCTGCAGAGGTGATTGAGATTGGCGCGAATCAATTCACTCCATCTGAGACTTGATAGACAATTTGGACAGTAATGAGATGGAATGAGAAGGCGGAGATCAAATGAGAAGAGAAAACGGTAGAACTTCAATTTTCCATCATAAATCTAATAGCACTGATCCGTTGTGAACAGTGGACAAACAAAGATGACACATGAGACGAAGGGTGGGAATTGGCAGGAGATAAACAGAACAAACGTACTGCAACTTGTTTTAACACTTAGAAGAAAATAAATGCCGACTGGCAGACGAAGTGCAAATAAGCGAGGAGGTGGGCGGACTCCACGAAAGTGATAAAACAGAAACTATTATCATACGGTAGGTAACGAGTAAGTTGAAAAGCGACGTAAAGAGACTGTCGGATCCGTCAACCGAGCAGCCACATCCGCTGATTGGGAATGTGTTGACATGGATCGCGGCAAGCTCGGAGCGAGTGAACAGTTATCCGCAGGTGTTGAAGATTCATGAGAAATGGACTCCAAGAGTCCAGTTGACGGGAGCGTGGACCCATGGTTAGTCAAACAGTCCAGAGCATTGTCTTGTTGAGTGACAGAAAATGCGACTTCATCTCCTAGTAGATCACCTGTGAGCAAACCATTGACGTGATTAGCAGACGAGCTTAAGGTGACCAAGCTCGATCCCAACTGTGAGCCAAGCATACTTGGGTTGTGCTGCAACCCAGCGTTGTTTGTACGAGGTTTATGCCTATTGGGAAACAAATGGTTCACCATAACTTTGGTACGCCGTCGACAATGAAAACGTAACCGATTGGGGCTGGAGAGACTGAAAAATGAGTTGCTAATTGGACCTTGGTGTCCGCTAGCACCAACACTGCCAGGGATAAGGGAAGTTGTGGCGTCACGCGCTAAATACTGTTGCAGGAGTGCATAGATAAATTCCAGGTCAAGCTAGATGAAAAGAAAGAATGAGGCAATACAGAATGAACATGTAACCGACAGAATTCCATGACAGAAGATTGAACAAGGCAAACTCAGTACTGGATTACAACCAACATCATCATAGACAGCAATACATTAGTGGTTCACACTAATGCTTAATTACCATACAACCATGAAGAAAAAGCAAACTCTATATAGGAAGGGAGAGAAGAAAAAAGAAGGGGGCGGGAAGGGACCTAACTACTGAAAATAACTACGTCCAGATTCAAACATTCAACATTGAGATGCCTACACCTTGCAAACAAACAACCGAGCTGTAAGTGGGAGTAAGGCTTTCGCTGCCCCGCATCATTACATGCACTCACTTGCACAGACAACTCGGACAAACAACAACAACATTCACGCCAATGAGCCCGATTAGCCGCTATCGCATCTAGAGTCTCCAGTCACCGACTCTGTGAGTCGCGAGAGCCCCAGCCCACGAGACGAACTCGATCTACAGTGGCCAACCCCTTGGCGAACGACTTCATTTCCCTACGCCAGGTCATTATCTGTCCACCTTGTACCTTATACCAGTCGGTCGCAGCGTCAGCGAACAGTGCTCGATGTGGAAGACGACTAGCTAGCATTCTTAATACGTGACCTAACCATCTAGGCCTGTGCGAACGTAGAGACTGGACAAAAGAACTCGACAACCACTACGTGAATTACAAGAATAAATTTGAAACGCTGAGGTCAGGTTGAATAGACAGCATCGAGAAAAGGTCATTGGCAAAAATGCGCGACGTGGAAACGAGTGTGTCATGAAGGGTAACATATAACAATGTCTAATACTAGTATAAAAGTAATGTCACACAATAGTGAAAGGAAGTGTTGATGTTTGTATATTTAACGATGTCAGGTAGGACAGAGAAGCGACCAGACAAAAAAACAGGTACACTCAATGGGGCACATGATTGACTGCGTAGGAGTGGTTAGACAGTAAAATACGAGCTTACGGGTATAGTTGTATAGCTGCTGTCTTCCGTAATTGAAATGGGGCAAATTGAAGAGGCACCCTTAAACAGAGAGCACTCTGATCGCCCGACGGTTGATCGTGACCGATGGCGTATCAACCTGTGTTGTCGTAAAAATTAGCACTACTCAGATGTTTGAGGTAGCTCCTAACTCAGCTATTGCGTGCAGCAATAATCCAAATGAGAAATCAAAGTCATATTCACTGCGCTCCAAGGCTTGGTGCAGGGTGAGATCCCCAAGGGAGGCTGTGTATTCTGTTGTCTCGTCGATTACGATTTTGTGTTAGAGGCTCCAGGTGAAATCCTTATAACTACCATGAGACGTACCCATAGGCGCTGGAGCGTGGAATGCATGTACGCCGCCAGATCGATGTATCACTGTCAACCGAAACGCCATACGTCACTGACCACGATGGGGTCGAGCTGCTGTGTCATTGAGGTCGCAGTCTGAGGCTCCGGGAAGCAGGCGCTGGTTACGCCGCCTACTGGATACGAAACGTAATCCTTCAGAGTGGAGGACGTACATCCCTTCAAACGAATGATCTTGCATTCAGTCATACACGTCAGGTGGCAGTGATCGGTGACTAAGGATGTGCTGACATAGATGGTTGGGCCATGCACTAAGGATGTCAACTAATCGCATATCACACCAACTACTCTCTGAGGATACTGCAACAGGCTGGGGCAAGGTGGATAAATGTTGACCCGACATGAGTGAATGAAAGTGGTTAGCAGTAGGTTAACCGATAGTGGTTTGATTTATCTCATGAGCTGAGAGCCATCATGGCTTACAGTCTTTGGATGGAGGTGACAGAGGAAACGATAACTGGTCTAATCCAACGGTAACAACGATGTCTTCTTTTCGAGAAAGGCTGGCTGGAAAGTCTACCCGGGCGCAAAGGCTGCGATTAAATGTGAGTGACCTCGAACCTGAAATTATCCAAGTCCCTGACTACTCATCAGTGATGTCTTAGCCTAAGTGAGTTGTTCGTGAAAAAGGAACAGTCAATGAGGCATAGAGGTGAAAAACACAGGGAATCCATCTGTTTTGCAAACACCATCTTACTCTTGCTTTCAAACTGGTTAGTTAGTTGCACAATGTAAACACTGATGCCAAACGCTCAAGCATAGTTTGCATGACCTCGCAACTTGCGTATCGTTGTGCTACTGGGTTGTCTTAATAATAAAATGATCGGTATTTTGGAAAATTTGTTTACTAATATCGTTAGGAAATGAAAAAACATGTTCTACTGTGCATGCATAGTAGTACGCTAACCAGCGTACAAAAGATTAGCCATTCCATCGATCGAATACCACTGCAATTACGATACAAACACACAGGCTAAAGACGCACGTATGTATGCGGTGACAGGGAGATAGATTGCGTATTCACTCACATGTGACTGGAACATCCGCGGTCTTTGAAAACATAACATTTTGAAGACAAAATAAACATCAAACAGAAACTCGTGGGTCAACTGGTTGATCAAAATGCGTAGCGCACAAAACGTTCCCACGTGACCTCCACCGGTACTACAACGAGGTAGGAGAAGGGGGAGGGAAGTCCAGGTTAAGCAGAGACAGAAAGCAGCGCAAACAAATATGATAACTGTATCAACAAATTCGGGTGCAATGGGTGTTATAACTTCGACGAGATTAATGATAATACTAATACGGATGATAGAGCAGGGTTTCTTATACATGAAATGTAGTCACTCTAACGGCTTAACAACAAGTAGAGCATGATTCCAACAGTATAGGATGGTCTGAAACTAATGTGCATACTCATTTTAAATAGTGAAATTAGACGGGAGATTTTAAGTGATTTCGAAAGTTCACCTAAAAGAGGATATAAAATAGTTAGTTTTTGGACGGCGAATTCAACAGCTATCATCTTAGGAGCATAAATCATGTATATGTATAGTTCAGTCATGCAGACTCGTTGAATTGGCCAGAGCAGAAATTGGAGGAAGTGGACCAGTAAAGAAGCATCAGCCCTATCAATTACATTGGAACCGAATGATGTGAACATGAAATAAGGTAAGAAACACGGTTGTTCCAAGAAATGGTATGATGACACACCATTGTTTATCAGTTAATGGAAATAAACACGTGGCTCCCGGAAGAGAAGTGAACCAGCCAGTTTTGAGCCATAAATTCGAAAGACAATACGTGGAAATTCCACGAGGACAATTAGCTAATAAAACCTAGTTTTAAACTTTACCCCATAAAGCAATTATTATTCAAAAAACAGTCGGTGATATGTGAACTGAATGGTATCGTTGGGATATCCATACCTGACCATTTGGATAATCAGGACTCCAGCTTGCTATACTGTGACTGACAATCGGTTTTATTAAACGATTGGTGCCAAGTTGTCCTAAACTAAACAAACTGACTACGGTGAACAAATGTAACACTGAATTAACTTGAGCTCAGGCAACTACGAGGAGCACAATCATGCCAACCTCACGTCAAATGAAAACCACGCAGTCGCCGGGACATGCAAAAAAACCGTCCAACATCTGCGACGATGCGTCCAGAAAAGTAAACCACCCTCTATACCTGATCCAGGGTTAAGTAAACTTAGGGTTCCTTCAGTTGAATGTAAAATGTACATATGCATTATGACCAGTTGCCCACTTCGTACGGTAGTTTTTGATTACTCCAAGGAAGGCCATCAGATCTGGTTCGGCGTTTTCACACAATAACCGGCATGGGACAACTCATTCTCTTCTTTATCCAACGAATCTGGAAAAATTGACCTGCTCACAGAAAACACTCTTGATGAAAACGTCGCATTCCTTTGCTGACTTAATAACCGTAGCCCCACAAACATCACATCTGCACAGGCCTGCAAACTGCACACTAAATTTGCTAAGTGACTACCTTGTATTTGATTGGTTCTATGAATGAGCTTCTGAACCGCATACAGGTTTCAGTAACCTGGCAGCCTTGAGATAGCAACGTGCATAAACAGGTGCGATTGTTTGGGCTACGGGACTTGATAGGGTCTATGCTATCGAAAAGAGGGCACGCTAACAAACGTCTGTTCGGGACATTTTTATATTCATGAACTGCAGAAAAGTAAGTACTGATTTTACGCCATTCCGGAAGAAAAGAAAACCATATGCTCTTCATTTTAAGTTCTCATGAACCGAAGTTGGTTTAAGGTGACTCCAGATGTGGTTCTACAACTCCAGGCTAGTCCAGTATAAGTGGATCGTGCTAGCAAAGTGAGGCAGACAGTGGAAACAGAACAACAGCAGGTCACCCAAGCCGGTCTCGTCAGTTGGCGCTGATAGTTGGAACACTGTTGATTAAGGGAAAGGTGCACGAGTGTGCGCGTTTAACCTTGCTTTACAGATCGGAGACCTGGCCTATTCATGCTAAGATACATATATGCTAACGATATTCGACCACAAATTAGCTGTCATCAATTGGGTAACGCGATCGACATTCTGCAAACAGTTATGAGATCTTTAAGTTCACGACCGATAAACAAAGACAAGAATTTAGTCTACGCTGGCCAGGTCACACAGTCCGCACGCCAACAGAGCGTCGATTACACCGGGTATCGTAGATTATGGTTGTTGATAGTGGAAGGAAACCGTAATGTGGCTGGCGATGATGTAATCACGGACTATGGAAGCTTCGGCTATTATGCTGAGCAAAGTTGATAGTTGCCGTCTGCCTGGTTGGAGAGTTTGACCAGACACGCCGTTAGATGGAAAAGCTCTAGGACATCATAGTGACGGAGTCAATTACCGGCCTATAATCGAAAAAATGCTGATTCACTTTTAAAAGTCGCCACTGCTTTGCTTTTCTAGTTATTTATTTCATACAGTTTTTTTTATCCATTAATCTGTCATTTAGGTGATCACTGCAAAGATCGACGACCCTGTGAGCCGTGGTACCCTTGGGTGTCGAGCAAGCCTAAAAGGCTACGAGTGTACGCCTGTACGTGTTGGGGGGTGGACGTGGAAGAGAGAGGTTGTCCAGACAGAGCATGCGCCCCATACTAACGAATAGAGATGGGTCAGTTGTGTGCAGTGGACGTTTGCTGACCGGATTCGTCCGTAACGCTAATCCCCGTACAGAGTCTGGAATCGAACGCGATACTTACGTATCCAGTCACGGTTCTAAAGCACTAAAGAATCACTTATCGAGACAATAACGTTGAAGAGGTATAGTGCGAGGGGATTCGTAAATGACAGTGCTTCGAACAATGACAAAAAATCGCAACGAAAAGGTTGTTTTGGATGATTTAATAGGGAAATCCGAGTATCCACAATCAGGCAAAATGACGTATTGCCTGTGTAACAAAATGAAATTATTGTAAGCCTGATTTCTAAAGTAACGAGACGAGGGATACACCGAAGTGTCATCCGAGTAAGGCTGCAAAACTGAAATGATCCCGTCGACTGCATCAGTTTAACTTGAGCTCCGACCAGTCTAGTTTAGTTCAAACATAAAATCCCAGACTATATTGAAAGTGCACTTTTCTTCACTCGTCCTCGTGGTGTTATAAATTCGAGGGTAGTGGGCGGGATGTTTATGTAACTGTCAGAACGAACGAAGGAATACAATACGACACGGTTAACATGTGTCACCACGCTGACCCGGTTCAGAAATTTAGCGTCATCAAGTGTGTTTTAATCAACCCCAGCAACAACCGAAGGGGCCGGGTTACATCCATCAATTTTTTCATCTATCGTGACCTCAAAACGGCACATTGCTATTGGCTGCGAGACGAATGAAAGACCACTTCAAAATTATGAAACAGTAGTGTAGACTGATGCCCAGTGAGCTTACGATTAAGATGATGAAACCTAAACGACTGAGCTGCATCAACAAAATTTTCTGCCAGTAAAGTAAGCAATTATTTTATAACTATATATATAAAACTATATAACAAGCACATCCCAGAACCATGTTTGTCAATCCGTCCTACTTTTGATAACCTGACGGAAATTCGCAATCCCGTGCAAATCCGTGTTAATGGCCAGAGTCCCGTAAATACCTCAACATGGTGTAACATAACAGTGAGGCACCAATCGTCCAATTCGCGTAACTGCTAGACAGAATCGCCAAACCTCCTTCAGCTGCGGTCCACAGGAGCATGCACAGTTCAAGTTAGCAGATGCATCTCCGGATATGAACGAACGATCTAGCGGTTTTTATAAATCAATCATCCATAAACTGTCAAGCAAAGTAGAAAAGACGGCCTTACTTGTCGACAACCACAATCGGTCCCGTGGACCTTTGGATGCCGTCATCATCATCCGCCTCCTCATCCTCTTCGTCAACTACATGTGATGCTAAATCGAGTAGCGAATGAGCCAGAGCCAACTGTTCATCATTCTCTAGCTCCACCGAAGGCCATCCGTGAAAGCGCCACAAGGTACACGCCAAAGCATAGTCTTCGCGGTCGGATGTCAGAAGAAATTCGAACCGAGTCAATGCGTTACTGTAGATGTTGCTCCTTGCATGACTCACATGCAGCCAACCGATGTCACGAACCTGAAATATGATGTGCGTAAAGTATCAGATGATAACAACTACGATATACTGAGCGAAAAAGAGAAATGCACAAGTGATACTGGAGGCTGACATGATGGACAAAATCAAACAATGATCGCAATCTCTCTGACACACATGATGCTGCATAGACCGGTATCTTAATGAACAAGAACGTCGGCAACCAACGACCAGCTTGCAGAAACTACCTGGCCAGTGATTTTAAAGTTAAACGTCATGTATGCTGTTTGGCATTGATTAAAAAAATGTCTGGCATCAGCTGGCGGAATAAGTTTAAACATCGACGTTATTGAAAAGTTGAACAGCATATATGGAAAGCATTGACAGAGGACCATTGCTTAGGTGTGTTGCAGACATGGAGCTGAATCTATCAGTGTAACAACCGATGGGAAGATCAGTACGCTTCCAAGAAAAAAACCGCTGTAGCTCTGAATCATGGTCACACGGAGTATCTCAAAATGCATCGCAAATTCCACCAGGGAATAGTGCCTGTTAATTCGTCCAGACTGAACAAAGTGCTGGATATAGCGATGAAGACGGGTAACCAGAGTTTTCCTCGTGAACTGAGATACCGAGTTTCAACAACTGTTGTCAGGACCTAAGATCCACTACGTTGATCAGGTCTACTTTTGTGACGTTAGCTGGCCTGATCGAAGCATTACGCCAGAAGGAGGTTACACGGTAAGAGAGGAAATAGTTATTAAAGTGGAAATGTGGGCGCCACAGAATATCGTGAATTAAAGAGGTTTTCGAGTCCAGCAAGTATGATCGAGTTCAAATCGCACTGGAACAGCTCAAACTCGCTGCATAGGAAATAAGACCGGCCGAAACACGGGATGCGCTGACCTATCGTTTACTTTGAAACAAAATTAATACAATGCGAACACCAGCGTGTGTAATCAAGGTTCGTCCAGTTGCGTTGTGTCTGAAAGACCAAACCGGCAGACGCCAAATTTGAAACACTGGATTCCGTTTAACAAACTGGTCAGTGCAGAAAGAAGACATATGTTGCGATATGTTAACATTTCGTCTACTCATCAATCGCAAAAGGAAAACATGCAAGTTATATAAAAGACACTTAGACATAGACAGGGTATGGACACGCACACAATCACACCAACCTAGTGTGTCACCACCACCACGGTAACCCTATGGATTGCTTCACCCACTTTTGTGCACATTATTTGTGAATGGTCTGAGTATTGAGATTCCCTTATCCTTTGATTATGCCTACTTGTACACTGGCAAGTTCAGACTGTTTGGTGCACCGCCTGACGCTGAAGTGAGCAGTATATCGAAAAATATTCAAATGGAACTTATTGGGATTTAGCACAATGATTTAGTGGGAACGAAATTTCACACAGATGGTTTGACATAACGTGAATTTCACAGAAAATGTTTTATTATATATCGAATACGCAAACTTGAAATAAAATAGCATCAACGTTGAGCAATGCTTATGTGACAGTAGCCCTTCTAAAAAAGAGAGCACACGAAGGACAAGTTACAAACTCAGTTGGCTGATGCTCATCTAGATGACGTTCTACATTCGGACAAATCTAGCTCGTTGCCCAATGTGGAGAGGTACTCGCATGACAAACAGTATCGAGCATCGTGCTAAATATGGTCATTTGTGACTCTACAACACAAACGCTATTTAAATCAAATAAACGTTATAACTGGTTTAATAATAGTAACTGCAACTATAAGCCAAAGATCGAAATGGTCTGCCGCTCTTTTACGAGAATGGTATTCAGTCTCTGGTCAGGACCGGATGAAATTATCGACGACCGAGTGTTGACTTAAAAATGGGCGTGGGGAAAAGCTTTTCGATCATTTTTATGACGGTGAAGAGAATTTGATAGATATAAGTGAGCAAATCCTTCAAATTTTCAATAGCAGAAAATTCACAACAGTCTGACAGCTCTAACAAAGTGATTTCCATCCCAACTCGGCATGTGTCTAAGGAACAACCAATGTATGGAAAAAACGAGTAGACATGAAGAACAATGATTGAGAAAAACTTGTTTCACTCATTGACCACGCCTACAACTCACTTCATTCGGTTTACTTGGCCAAAACAGTGGCAGCTCCGATCCAGATAAACAGACAATCACAGAAGAGTTTTCGTCCCAAACCATTTTCCAAAATTCTGCTTCCGTGCCGGCCAGAGGATGACGTGCGACAATGTACTCAGACAGCGTGTGATAGCCATGTAGTGTTGATGAGCTGATACCCAGTATGTCGGTGGTGCCTTTTTGAAATGTACACGACGTTATTTTGGGAACGAAAGGAGACAAATGAGTAACACAAAAATTCGAGGGAAGAGAGTGACCGAAAGGAAAATTTGATGCATATATTCCACAACCAAGAGTCACAACCGTTTGAACTACTAAATCAGATGTGTATCGTTTAGATCAGTCAAACATAAGTTACCATGTGGGATGCCGAAAATCAGACAAGATCACTACAATGAACAAGAGAACTGAACCAAAGGGTATATTGGTTACGCTACGCAGAAATCTAAGTCGAATACAACTAAGTCACAAGCCACAATCAAAGAAATTTGTGTAACGCGTCAAGTTTCATTTATAGTGAGTTACTGCCGATCGATATACAGATTTGATATGATCATCTTCGCGGCAAATAAGATAGCTGAGGACAGCAGCGTGTGCAATTAAAGTTTTTGTATTGTTGTAAGACAACAGCTTTGCTTGCGCGCTGTACAGTGCGTAAATTAGGTAGTTCTCAATATCAGGAAAGGAACGGACCACAAAGGAATAGTGGAACAGTGTATAAACACTATGGGGAACACGTCAACAATGCGAATGCCAACGTACTACTGTCCAATGCGTGTGTATACACGTTAGCCATGCAAATGCGTGTGCGTGTTTGTTGCCCTGTGTTTTGGCATAACCTGTACGGGATTTCAATTACCAAATGCCCCTTGAGTTCACGACAGCTGGTGCCGTGACGAACGCAAGAATGAAGATACCCTGGAGGCAGCCGTTCGAAGATGGAGACTTCAGACGTTCCTGGAGGACTTCGCCGAGGTGGTCGGAGTCCAGAACAACGGCCGGAAGCTGGCTACCCTGTGGACGCTGGTGGAAGACAGGGTGAAACCGATGCTGGCTGCTACACGTAGAGGCCCTACAAAGATGGAGTAGGTCACTGCAAAGGAGGCGCTGTTGGCTGAGTTTGACAGCCCGAACGCCAAGAGATCACGTGGCGGTTCAAGACGGCCAGGCTTGAACAAGGAACGGATCCATAAGTGTTCGTCCCCACTCTACAAAGATTACTAAACAGGAGATTACCAGAATTAAATCAAGAATCGCGACAGCGGTTGTGAACGCAGCAGTTCATTGAAGGTCTCTAGATGACGGTTGACAACCAAATCCGCACCACCCATGCCACTCGGTGGACTGATCTTGATGGGCTCTCGAAAGTGACGCCGGAGTTGGGAATTATGTCCGCGACTTCGGTGGATGTGAAAGACATCACAGACAAGAAGATACCGCAAGAAATTCAGAAGGAAACAGAAAGGCTGGCAGCGGATGTAGCTGCGCTGAAGACAGACAAGGAGGCTGTTTCATCAGTGGTGAAAAAGGACGTTGGATGAACTGCATAATCCGGCGATTTAGGAGACTTAAAAATAAAGTGTTCTATGATTGTTCTTTTTTCTTGGGCGGGTTAACTAACCATGGGAGCAATTGAAAGGGGGGCAGAATATACAAGGATTGAAGTTGACAGGGAGATGGAACAGTGCTGAGTCGATAGGGAGGTGGTTGTTTCGTTGATTGCTCGTGCAGGGAAGCAAAACGTAAAGCCGATATCTGTGATAATCGAGATATTTGGAGGTGACAACCTACTCATTGGTGGGGTGAAAGAATGCGGGGTGCATATTGGTAACCATGTCGTGAAGAACCGTTCCATTGTGTGCCCAGAAACAGGGGGAAGGACCCACAGAGCTGACTTGACAAGTGGGCCGAATATGGTGAAGAGCAATTCAGCTGGCCTCAACCAGACCATGTAGACGACCTGACCCGAATGATCAGTTGTTGCGTTCAAGGCGACCCTCTGTCTGAAGCAGAAGTGTTGTTGAAGCGTAACCGAGATAGTGGGACAGATCTCTTCTATCCACTTTTCAAGGGTGATGGGGCGAGGTCGCTATCGAAACTGGCGAAACTCCCGCAAACGGTTCGGGATTCTGAAGAGACACCCGGTGATTGGTGTTTGTCGACGGTAAATCCCATTCTCAAAATGGGGACTCGAAATTTATGTGGCAACCACAGAGCCACCAGCCTAGTGGTTGTTGCCTCCACGCTGCTCACTGGCCTTATATTACGTCGGCTCTTTAAGCCCAGAGAAAGTCGGATACATGAGGAACAGAAAACAATCCGATCCGGTCGAGAATGTGTTGATCACATTCTTACACTGTGATGGATCTTGGATCATCGGCACTCTTGCAAGCAGCCGAAGGTCGTGGTGTTTATGGATCTGATGACTGCTTTCGAATCGGTTGCTCGTAACTTTATCTGAAACTGCCTTCGTCGCAAGAGACTAACGAGGATATGCTTGAATCTCTTGAGATCACTGTATGTTCCCTTTGCAAGCACAGTGAGGGTTTATGGACAGCTGTCTCGGGCGTTCTCCTCATTCCTTTTCAGTGTTTTCATGGACAACATTCTGAAAGGTGCGCTTGAAGAATCCAGTGAACTTGGTGTTGAGCTTGTTCCGGACGCTAAGACGATCGACCTGGAGTGTGCGGATGACATTGTCGTATTTAGCTACTCTACGGATGACACGCGGACCATGTTGAACAAGGTGAGTGCTCGGGCTGGTCTGTATGGAATGCACTTAGCACCTTCGAAGTCCAAAGTGATTCTTCAAGACTGGGGCACCCCACTCCTACTTTCCTCATCGCAAATGGACAGTTTCGCATAATTGCGTAGTACTGCGATATCGACGGGGATAACAAAAGCACGAATAGTTCTTGCCAAACTACGTCATCTATAGCTTTGGAAAATCACCCACTTGTCGCTGAAAGAAAGGATATACAATGCTGATGTGCGTTCTGTTTTGCCGCATGGGTTGGAAACGTGGCCCGTTCGCGATGAAGATTCCAACCAACTTGCTGTTTTTGACCATCGCTGTCTCCGCCAACTAGCCCACAATTGGTGGACTGATCGGGTGAGCCAAACGGCCGTTCGTTGACGCGTATTCCGTAACGCTCTGGATGCACGATCAGTTGGTCAACTAACCACGTTCTGGTGGTTGGGTCACGTATTCCGCATGCCAGCTGATCGTTTGCCATACCGGGGCACTACATACTGAGGCCACCAACAATTGGGTAAAACCGCGTGGTGGTGAAGCACCGACGTGGCCACGAAGTATGAAGACTGATTGTTCCATTTGGCAAAGTGGGTAGGTGTTGCTTGCCTCACTGTGGCCTTCGTGATCACCCAAATCGCTGATTAGAAATGCTATCCGAATTGTTAGTGTGCCACAGCCAATGGCGTGCCTGCATTCATATCATTCCTAGTTCTTCCGCTCAGCTGTCTATTAGAAAAATTTCTGCAACCCTTTCAGTAACGTTTCTTCATGTAGCATGTTCCATTTAAGTGTGACGGGGAGCGGTGGCTAGTGCCACCGTACCTTCTGATCAGCCTTATGGATGCTTTGATGACGTCGACAATGCACATAACTCTACGTCATATTCAACACGGGCTGTGACTTCTGAGAAAACCACAGTGGCGATGTGATGAAACAGATTGAGATTCCGAACTCACCGTACAACGAACACGATCCTCGTCTTCCCGTACTAGCCAACGTCCGCGACCTGGACATATCGGCAGAAGACAAACGTGATTCGATACACATCTGGAATAGAAAGTGGCCGATAAAATTGGAAAGCTTGGATAGAGCACAACAAAAAAATGTGACATTTACGGGTGTATTTGCAGTACGCATCCAATTAAGACGTTCACTTAAAACAAGTTTAATTAGTGAGAGAATGACGTATTACCTGGCTCAACAGAGAGAGGGCAACTGCTCAAGAATTAGTGAATACAAGCGCTGTGACTGCGAAAGATGCCTGACCTGAGGAGTTGTCTGTTGTCAGACCAGTTACAAAATAAACGGAATTTAGCCATAACAACCGTGCACACTATTCCACGCGACTAACGTATCAATGCTATTTGTGCAGCAACAGTTCCGTTGTTTCACGTTCCTGACTGTCGTTCTTAATTTCAGGTATGTATCCATTGACCAGTTGTTCAAAAGTCAAGCTTTTTTTCTGGCAAAAATGCCTGTCACTTTTCTTCGTCAGCGCAGAAAGAAGATATATGTTGCGATATGTTCACATTTCGTTTACTCTCAACAGTCGCAAACGTAAAACATGCAAGTCACATATGGCAGACAATTAGGGATAGACAGTTCGTTGGTGCTTCAACATCGATGGCAATGCAAGCGCTAATAACGTGAGAATAACGCAAAGCAGGTGAGGAATACAAAGCGAAGGTGATCAGGAGACGAAAACAGTTGAACGGCACATGGCCGAAAGTGACCTGTGAGCAGTAAGGAGCGTCGTAATATGCAACGAATGAACGCAGTAGTATTAAAAAGCGTCGTCAGAGTTCTAATCTCAGCCGTGGCAAGAATTTGCACAACTGATGCGAAACTCGAGTCTAGTGCTTCTTTTCGAAAGGGGCCGATTGGAAAGTCTATGGGAACGCGACAGCTGCGATCAATTGTGGGCGTCTGAAACGCACTTCCTGAGATCCGGAGTGAAACCAACAAATTTGTGTTATTCGTTTCTGAAGCCGCCATCATCAGCACCTGTTAGAATATCGGTACAATCATGACAAGTGAATGAAGACTGCATAAGTTACAAGATACTCTGACCAAATAATATACACCCACAATTAGATAATTCCTTAGTTAAGCCACGAGTTAAAACCAAGAGTTATCGACTTCTCAACGTTTCGACCCTCTCGAAAAGCCTTTATCAAGCGATTTAAATCAGAAAATTTACATTATACAGCCACCAAACGAAGGTGTCATCAACTGGCAAGTGTTTGTTTGTTTAATATGTGATGTGCAGACAGGGTACCAATAGGATGTTTTGGAGCTTTCAGTTGGTTGGCCTGATATACTGAGTGAATAACATTGACAACACAGAGGAAAGGTTTGCGGTACTCCTCCCAACATCTAAAATCAATGTTACAACGTGAAAGACTTACCTTACGCACACACATTTATTCTTATTCGCACCTGGGATTGCGACATGGTGACCTCAGGTGAACCCTGAACCCATACATTCTATTGGTAGCCTATGTATACACACGTGCCAGTTGATGACTGCCTTATTTGAAGCCTGTGAAATGTATATTTTCCGATTTAAATCGCTCGATAATGGCTCTCTGGGAGTGTCTTGGTTTCAACCCGTGGCTTAACCAATGAATTACTTAATGGTGAGCATCTGCACAATGTTTTCTCATATCCGTTTTGTTTACGGTTCGAAGCACGAACATACACTCAGTTGATGTGAGCACTGGAACCATAAGGGACGTAGTGGGACGGATAGTTAGCACGCACACACACACACACATACATATGCACGGTTAACAAGTCAACGGCGAAGGTCAGTCATCGAAACTCTTCGATGTACCCAGTCTGAGCGTACGCGTAAGAGTAGAAGCACTAGTTGGAATGAGAAACAAACAAAGGAGAGACAAAGAAAAGCGAGAAAGTGCACGCGTGAGCGGTTGTGGACTCACCTCATATTGTCTTTCCAAGTTTGACCGACCGGACGAATCCAGCTCGCGTAGATGGGATAAATAGTCAGCGAAATGGGTCGGACGTATGGCGTGCGACGGATAGAGTACATATTCACGTAACGCGTCGTGGATAAATGCATATTGTTGCTATAACAACAAAAATCAAGAGACACTGTAACACATAGTGTGCAAGGAGTGCAAGTAGTCGGAAGAGGCAGATAGCAAAGTACGACAAGACAAGGTGAAAAAATACAGGAGTTTTAGTAACTGTTAGGCATGAAAGAAAGTTCTGGATGGGTTTTTAATGGTAGCATCCAGTGACTAGTGAAGCAACTTAGGTTACTGAATGAATCCAACGATATCAATCGAGATCCAAATGGAAAGATATACACGGTTGATGAGGTAATCACCATACTGTCGCGAAGCATAGAGTACCTAAGAAACAATACAGTTTGGTTTCAGACTCGATGACCTCGATTTCGTAAACTTGGTAAACGATTTGCACGTGATACGAAATTTCGCACAAACATATTGCGACCTCAGTTGCACGTAAGAGGCCAGAGGTCATAATTCGGGTGGTGAGCCTCTACGACCATGGCTACTGCACCCGTGGTTACAGCAACGACCACAACAGACCAGTCGTTTACAGAAGGACCATCTTACGGCGGTGTGAGAGGGTTACGTTGTTTCCGGCCCAAACATAAGAGAATGATGAAAAGGAAACCAGTGCGACTTGAACAAGAATGTACTGACAGCAAACACCGACTTTTCACTACCTTACCTCGGTCTGGACGAGTTTCATGCGTTGTTGCCGAATGTGTTCCAAGAAACTTCGAATTGTGACTACATGTTCAGCTTTCAGCTGACGAATGAGGCTCTCAATGCAAATGTACGTGCCAGTTCGTCCGACGCCAGCACTGCGAGCAAAGAATAAGCGAACAGACGAGAGATGAACACTGCATGTTTTTCGGACTGCAAACACACTGCAAAATGTGATAACCGTCGTGCGCAGGTTGGAAAACTTTTAAGGTTAAGAAGAGGGCGAACACATCTCTACAACGTGGACCGGATATTGTACTCCGTAAAATAAACTTTAAGAAAGCTAAAGTGAGTATAACGCCAGTCTGGGGGAAGAGAGATTCAAACCAAGTTCTCATAGTAAACAGCGCGATAAATGTCCCAATGAGTCGACGGAAAAAGCCAAGTGATCACAGTCTGGCAATCACGTAAACTGAATACTGATTGAGTGTTCTGTGAAACAAGGACAGTGAAAGAAATAAAGCAATAACTGCAAAGAGGTGGTCTTGCAGATACACTCTAACACTCACCTACAGCTAGACTGTTCGGTTGCTAGGTGCAAAAACACTTTTATGTTGAATGTTTGAATTTATGCAAAGTAGAAGAAATCTCTTGCTTACGTGTCGGTAACATAGGACTTTCTGTTACTATGGCTGTATAACAGTGAAGCAACGGTGGTAATCAAAGAAGTATGATGTGGATCATAAAACAAGGGACATGCTTTTGATAGCTGGACAATGTAGCACGATCAAGAAAACTAGAACGGAAATTTCGTTGCTTGCTTTCAACAGAATTATCCAACCGAATGTCAGTTCACAAATCCCAGCAACAATAGTTGATCAGGGTAAAAATAATACCGTAGCCAGGATGGCCGATCATATGAACTGAACTTCGGATGGATATTCATATACAACCAGTTGTTGATCGCAGACTCACAAACCTGGTTTGTTGCTCATTTGACATACGTTAATTGCCATTTGCTATATAGGACCAGTCTTCCCTAACAACCTATCCTATACAATCGCGTCAGTGATGAGCTTAATCCGATAGACGCGCAGCCAACTGAGGACGTATGGCGATTCCAGTTCAGGGAGGAGAAGGCTGACCGGCTGCACAATGAACGTCAGTAGCAAAAGCACTGATTTAAGGACGAACGAAGCGTTTCCTAGGTTAACATGCGATAACACCTGGAAGTTCAATATTTTTCAAAGTATGAACTGGTTAGCTAGCGGGTCGTTTGTTGGGTGTGCACACCATTGGCTTCAAACAACCACCAAAAGCATGGCAGTTCGGGGTTGTAATGGAATTGTAATGCACTCGAGCTGGATGGGATGTTTACCGACATGCACGAGAGACATCGACTCGGTCAGTTACGGTCAATTAGAATTTCCAATGGGACCCAAAGCTAGGACTAGATAACCGGAGACAGCGACAAACCTGCAATGCACCACGATAGGGCCATTGTCCAAGGACCAGTGCTGAATGGAGGTTTCAATAAATTTGAGTACAGGCAGTGGAGACGGAGGCACATCGAAATCACGCCAATCCGTGTACTGATAATGATACACGAGACGATCCTTGGCTCCCTGATGGCAGCAACAACAACAACAAATGAAATGTGCTGTCAAACAGATTGATAATGCATGACGGGGAAAAAAGGCGAGAACAAGCGCTATTTACTTTTTACTCTCCGAAAAAAAGTGAATGAATCACAAATATAAAAGCAAACAATGGCCACTAACATCATATGCAACTGTTGTTTCGATAACGAGCCAATGATGCAGAGGGGAACTAAACGGGAAAGTTAATCAGGATCTGAAAACAAATTCAGCGGCCCTACCAAGAAGAACAAGTTCCGTTTGATCGCGTAGGGCTTCTAAAGGTTCTTAGAATCTCAGAAAGGTTGCTTCTCAGATCTGACCAGGAACCACAGTTCTCAAGTTGGTTAGATTGTCTCGCCATCACCCTCGCTAAACAGACCATGATATATACTAGTACTCTTGTATACCTTGACAATTTGAGCTCAGTGTGGGCGAGACAGCTGACCTATGATGGACCATACATCAGTGGGGCACCATGACCGGGCCTGGTCACTTCACCCAGCAACAGTCAAACCAAGCTTATGTGAAGTAGACAGAAGAATCGAAAGAGAGATATGTTCCGGATCAACTATCCTTACCATCCGGACACACACATACAGGTGACTAACTAGATTATATTAGAAAAAGACGCCACGGGGAGTAAATAAGGATATGATAAGTGTGGCGAATGAATGAATAGATTTCGGTGCCGTACGGCAGCTGGTGCAGTCAGGGTAGCCATTTGGGTTCGAGCATAGTTGGAGATCACACGTATAAGAGGAGATTTTACGTGATTGGACGTGAAACACCCGGACTATTCACATATATTGTCAATGCAGTGCAAGCATATAGCGCATGGAGGTTGACATATGCAACGGAGTTAATAAGGAAAACGCTGAAAGGGAAGTTTATCCTAAAAAAATTAAGGTACCGCAGAGGATCAAACATCGAGAGTGCCGATGTAAGCACAGCACACATGCCGAAACATTGAACATCCTAGGCCAAAATGGCAAGCCTAAGGGGGAAAGTAACTAATCAGAAACAGTGCACAACCCACAACATAAATGAGCAAATATAGAAGTGGTTCCCAAAATTACCGATGGGAAATCCTCCCGTCTCCTAGTGGACTCAGATCAACTGCGTTTACTTATCGTTGACAATAACATGAACCTTTGGAAACAAATTCAGTAACAGTTGTATGGTATTCAGACAGAGGTGTAGTGTATAAACGGTCATAACAAACTTCTTGTCGGAACAATAAAATAAGTCCTTACTAGCGCCTTGTATGGTATCGACGACATGACTGAGTTGTCCTTTACACGATCAAGACGAGTACATCCAGTTGACAAAAACAATGAACAAGCCAGTAAACAACGATGTGAACGAGATGGTAGGTAAACTCGAATCGGAAAGATGACACTGCCTTTCTCTTCTTCCAGTGAAACATCATTCAAACTGTTTCACACTTACCAATATTTTTCAACCCATAAATTAGACAACTTTCACACAAAACGGAACAATGGACAGAGAGATTGTGTGATTCGGATTAAAAACAAAGGTATTTAGTCTGAAAGCTGAACCGTTCTCCACAAGGTAAAAGAGGTTTATCGATTAGAGGTTATAAGCTGACTAGCTGTTTCTTGTGTGTGGAGTTGTCAGTATAAAATGTTGTGTATTGGTGAGGAACTACAAAAGTCGACTCCTCACCACACAACATGCACACATACACGAACCCCTGGATGGAAAAGCAAGTGCAAAAAATCGCGTCAGGAAATAATAAACCATATCACTTCAGGGTTGTTTGATGCCTTGATTGCTCTCGATGGCCACAATAACGCTACCTATAAATAAGGCCGTGGAAACAAAGAACCATGGGTGGAATGGCGCATTGGTGACTAGCCAGCACACTCCGCAACTCATACACCAGAGAAAGTAGGGTTGGTTGCCAGCTTTAAAGCTGTGCATTGTGTATGCAGCCATGCGATCGATAAGGTCAGGTGTAGACAGGAGTACCAGGCAGGTCATATCTAGACAAACAGAGGAGTGTCATATGTCTTAGGCACACAGTACGGTGGAGATGAAGAAAACTGACGCTGAATTCCGATAAGTACGGAAATGGTTACTAACCCGCTTGCAACGGACATGGCGAACCAGAAATACGCGGATAGTGTAAAATGCGCGCACAGTTTCAGAAACCATGCGCACGGAGATGCTGCCGTACAACTGTTGTCCACTTGTGGGCCAATATTTGTCACATTTGCGCTGCGGACAGAAGAGGAAATGATACATAACAGTAGTTATGAAGAGTTCACTAAAAATAAACTGTTTTCTGTTGAGCAACGATACGAAATACTTACACGAAACTAAGGTGACTAACTCAATGTTTTCTGATGCACCACCAAGATTTACAGATTGTAAGGGGTAAATAAATTGGCTTGCTAACAAATAAACAGTCATACACAAGTCACAGCAATACCGCACGTGCCAATCGGTAACAGTATGATATTGCGTTTGTTATCCAAAAACGCCACAGTGTTTGAATAGATTGGTCTAGAGTTGTCTGACTCTTCATATCATAAGCATAGGTGGATGCTGATCTATACAAGAAGGACAACGGATTTGGTCAGCAGATAAGAAGAGGAGATCAACTAATACGCTCCAACATGTAATCTAAAACAATCAACGAGAAGATGCCGATATCTAACGTACAAACGACTGAATTACATTTGAGGAAACGATGACGTTTGAAACGTGACTCTTCCTTGCGGCTCACACTAACTCGCTTCCTTGATTGTCTTCATGCCACAGACAGCTCAATCGAACGACGCCAATGTCGACAATATCGAGCCCGGTTAGCAGTAAGCTGTTACAAAGTACTCCGTTACCGATTCCCAAAACCACCAACTCAAAGGAACCGAGTGCGACCTACCGTTCCCAACTAGCAAGCGGCTATTTTCATTGCCCGTTGCCTCACAGTCTGACTCTCCATTCAGATATGAATTCACCCATTTTGAGCTAATATATTAGGGGAGAAATAGAAGAGAAGGGCACGAGTTTTTGAAAAAAACCGTAACGTTGTTCCAATAAGTCGAG
This sequence comes from Paragonimus westermani, assembly GCA_008508345.1. Classification (NCBI taxonomy): domain Eukaryota; kingdom Metazoa; phylum Platyhelminthes; class Trematoda; order Plagiorchiida; family Troglotrematidae; genus Paragonimus; species Paragonimus westermani. The sequence continues at coordinate 60,189 of QNGE01002504.1, read as the reverse complement.
GCAGCTGAAGAGAATGAAAACAGGTCGGAACAACTTGTTCACAAAACAGTCCTATGCGTCACTTTCGTCGGATTGTACAAATTAGGCATCGGTCAAGGCAACCGGTAAACAAAACCGTCATTAGCACGCGCACTAATCGACAAACGGGTCAGCAAGCTGCTCTGGGGAGCGTTAGCGAGTCAGCAACCATGGGATCCAGTTGATCCCATCGCTGTCGGATACTAGTGGTGCCACTTCAATAAAGAATGCCGTCCACTTTGGAACCACCAAATTGACCCAGATCATACCACTGTTCGTGACCGCCTCGTTTCGTCATCTGCTAAGACAACAACTGCTCGTAAACACAACGTCCTCAGATGGAAATTGGACGACCAGGCTAGACGAAACACCCTCAAACAACATTATCAGTCTAAATATCCAGGTCACAGCAGTGTGGTGATCTAAACGACCACTGGACACAAAGCCCAACTGCCACGCGAAACTCTTGTACAGAAGTCTGTTCCAGAGGAACACCGCAGATACGGCAAGAGTGGATCTACACGGAATCGGAAGAGGCTGTGAACAAACGCCGATTGACTTCTGGACTCTAAATAAGACAGGGACGCCACGAAGTGAAACGCAAACTTACAAATAGTATGCATAAGGATCATGAGGCTCACGTCTATAAGAAAGTCAGAGACAGAGAAGACATTTCTACTCCTGATTCGTTGTTGCACTGACCGTCAACAGCGTTAGTGAAATTTCATGTGAAAAGATAGCTCGCGAAATTACAACTCCTCCAGGCGACCTGACGGATGGACTGAGCACTTGAAGAAACAGTTCAACTAACTCGTGTGTAGCTCATTCCATTGTGGACAATGGAGGCAATGTGTGGCAACGACGTTCGCGACGATGCACTATCGGAAAACGAAGTGGACTTGGGGTTCCAATCGTTGAGCTTTAATACAGTTACAGCTACAAACCAACCTCCCCAAGCTGTTTTCAAAAATAATGATGAGATTACTGTCTGAACTGGTCATACTGCTTTGTTCCACAAGAGAAATTGTATAGGACCCTCAAGACTGTTGCTTGTTAACCGTTATTCATCTGTTAGAGGAGGTGCCAGAACACCATGTGACAACCACCGAGGAATGAGTCTTGTCTTTACTCTAACAAGAAGTGCCCACGCATCACATAATCCAGTGGCTTCCTAAAAGCAACAACATGAGCACGCTTCCGGCCCATTCGCACGTGTACAACCATATCTTCAATTTGCGACAGATATCGGGGCACTTTCACTCTTTCCATCAGCCAATGGTTCTTATACTCTGAACTTAAGGGCTGCATTTGACTCGGACGCCCGACACACTGTCTCACGTTGTCTTCATTACAGCGGAACTTTAGTGAAGTATGTCGATTTGTCTGACCACTCTGAATGCGCAGTGCACATTTGTGAGCAACCACCTTGAGCGTTCTCCACCCCACGTGGTGTTCGACAATGTGCTCATCTCCCCTCCGTTTTCAAATTCGCGACAGACGCTATTCTGCAAAGAACAGTCGGAAGTTCCGAGGACCTCGGAATGGAGCACGTAGTGGCCACGTAGTAAGCTGATTGATATTATGTACGCGGAAGACATTGCTTCACTTAGCTCTTCTTATTCAGATAACATGCATAACATGATGAACCGAATAAATCATATGGCCGGTCTGTATGGTATGCACTTTGCATCTACAAAGTGTAAAATGTTGTCACAAGATTCGGTTGGAACTGGACCTTCCTTTGCTACTGCAAGCAGGTCACTGCAGACTGTAGAACGTTACATCCACTTGAGTACTGTCCTCTAATCAATCCGTAACATTGCTGACCAGATGTCCACGAGAAGATCGAAAGCACGTAGGGCAGTCACCAATCTTCGTCACTTGTGGCACCACAAAGACACCCACCCACCCACTTGTCGATTAAATACAGGGTGCGCCCAGTTTTGTTCTATGTGGATGATACATTCAGACTCCGATTATTCTGCCACCATTGTCTCTACCGGTTAGTCAGTATCAAACAGGTTGACTATGTAGACAAAGCGTTAGTCTGTTGGCACTTATTTGGGAAATATTCAAGTTTGTGACGGATAATTGAGGTGGCAATAATGTGCAGGTTGGAGCATTTACTCCATATTTTGACGGAGCGTTCGCCACACTTCGCACTGCTCAATGTGGCTGCTGATTGTTGAAAGAAACCGCAACACAACCAGGCGATGAGGTGATTACGGGCTACGAAAGCTTTGATCGTGCCGCTGAGCAAGGCTGGTAGGTTCCGCCTACAGCATTGGGGATTCTGCAACCATCCACACCGCCGTTTGGAAACATACTCTGATACGGCAATGTATCGGAGTCCTTGGAGAGCCTGTGTCCGCAAACTCGTTGGCTTTCCTTTCACGAAACTGAAGCATTTTCGTTTTCTTAGTCTCATCTTCTCGTTTCCCCCTATAAATTTGTACTCATTTATTACTCTGTAGCTCAGTGTAGCCAGGCCAACGGCAGTCCGAGCCACAGTACTCGCGGGTATGGCTCAACTATGAAAATGACTGACTGGTTGGTAGATTGAGTTTGTTTCACTTTCCCCTTTGATCTCTCGACTGGAATCATTAATAGCCTAGTTCCCACAGCTGTATATTATGTAAGCATTGTGGTCAAACACTGTTTATTCGGCTACCGACTTGGCTCAAATGCTTCGTAAAAGATGCGATATAACAAACGATGGTCTGTCACTTGGGAACGTGTCTGAACCACTAAAACCTGAGTGGTGTTATCCACACGCTTATAATGCTCTGCGAATACATATGAGGACTGTACTGTTGTTACTAACAGAAACCCCAAATGCTACCAAGATACTTGCGATCGAATGTGAAACACCGTCCGTAAGAATAGGTACAGTCTAAGAGTCCTACGGGACTGCGTCCACTGAAAATTTGTACACTAGAGACGGTGGGGGCCAACGAAAGCTTTTAGATCATGTATATTGATCGCTGATTATCAGACCTGATACAATTATTCAAGCAGGCAAACTTCAATTTCACTTTCAAGCGGTCCAGACAAGGATAAGTATTCGGTCAATCAAAAGCTGGTCGTTCAGAGATGAACTCACCCGACCCCGTTCGATGAAATTCGAAATCATCACGAGGATGTTGCAACCCTGTTCCCAGACCATGAGCCAAAAATCGTCGAAAGTGGCAGGGATAGGACCCTGGGCAGCAATGTACGCAGCACGCCGATGATAGCCCTGCGCCAGATGTGAACGAAAACAAACAGTGGTGGTACAAAACGATGGGAGGCATGAACATGAGTAAAGAAAAGGACGAGAAGACGAACTGCAGTGAGAGAACAACAGTAGAAGGGGAAGAGTCAACGCGTAGCGAAGTGGATGCAAAGCTGAGAACAGAGGAACCAATAACCGAGAGAACAACTTACATCAATATAGTTTGCATTGATATAATCACTTTTGTGTCCCACATCCTTCAAAATAACCCTCGTATGGTCATCTGAAACAAAATGAAACAAAACATTAGCTGAGAATCGTGGCAATTGCTTTGTAGGATCACTGTGTTATAATAACGAGGATCCAACAATAAAACGAATTAAAGTTCTAAGGTGAAGATCATTGTGTTCCCGTTATAGGTTGTTAGAATCCGAATGAACGAGGAAAAAAGAAAAACCCACCATACCACGTTTGGAGACTTTCATCATCATCATCATCATAGACAGCAATACATCAGTGGTCAACACTAATGCTTAACTGCCACACAACCATGAAGAAAAAGCAAACCCTATATAGAAAAACCGAGAAGGAAAAAGAAGGGGACGGGAAGGGACCTAACTACTGAAAATAACTACGTTCAGGTTCAAACATTCAGCATCAAGGTGCCTACACCTTGCAAACAAACAATCGAGCTGCAAGTGAGAGTAAGGCGTCACCAGCAAGACAGCTTCCTTACGGCTTTCACTGCCCCGCGTCATTAAATGCACTCACTTCACAAACAACTCAGAAAAACAACGACAACATTCACGCCAATGAGTCCGATTAGCCGCCATCTCACCTAGAGTCTCCAACCACCGACTCTGTGAGTCGCGAGGGCCCCAGCCCGGGAGACGAACACGACCCACAGTGGCCAACCCCTTCGCGAAGGACTTCATTTCCCTACGCCAGGTCATTAGCTGTCCACCTCGCACCTTACACCAGTCGGTCGGAGTGTCAGCGAATAGTGCTCGGTGTGGAAGACGACTAGCTGGCATCCTTAATACATGACCTAACCATCTAAGCCTGCGTAAACGTAGAGATTGGACAAGAGAACTCGTCTGACAATCACTACCAAACACCCGCTT